>JAQGCC010001725.1:0-21799 GCA_034698905.1 Xestoiulus laeticollis | reverse complement strand
ACATGTCGTTATACACAGTATACATGTATTAACGTTCCATGGTTACATATGAACTTGTCGGTACATGTAAGTCCATACAGGGGCCATATCAGGAATTGGACATACTATTGTGAATATACATTCATGTATATACATGTCGTTATACACAGTATACATGTATTAACGTTCCATGGTTACATATGAACTTGTCGGTACATGTAAGTCCATAAGTGTCCAATTGCAGATATGCCCTACGTGGCACTTTTCCACACGGGAAAGTTTATGAATTATAAAATGATTAACTGATTAACGTTTTTTTTTTAAATTGCAAAAGAATCAAGACTCACCTTTTGTTATTTCAATCTGTATGCATGATTAAATCCGTATTTTTGACGAGTGTAAAATGAATTTAATTCAAATGTACTTTTTCGTAGCTAGTTGAATTTTGCTTGCATGTATATTCACCTGAAGCATTTCAGTATATGAAAGCTAGTTACCCCTAATCTCAATATTATACTATACACAGAATGTAGAATAATACATGATATTGCTATTGTTTTCAAAAAGGTGATATAAGGCTATCTCTAAGCACACATAGAATAATCTCGACCTTTTTAATCACTCCATTTATCGGTCATATTTTTCAAATAATCAATAACATTTTATATTCAATCTGTTATTTTTAACGAGATTATTTCAAACGGTCGTTTGAATTAGAATTACAATCTAAGAGTAGTATATAAATTCTGAATATTTTTGGGTAATGATACAATTTCCAACATAAATTATTTACCTAATTGCAGATTCCATTTTTGGCAATTTTCTGTATGTTGAATTTGTGTCAAATCTCCTATACTATAGGTGCAAAATTACGCATTTCTCGCTCACTCTCAAACTATTCTCAGTCTGAGGTTTGGCTTTGGAAATAGAGAAAGGCAAATATTATTCGACATTTAACAGGAAAGCCAATATTTAACTGACACTTACTTTAGTTTAATAAACAAGATAATCGATATTGTGTTGAGTTTCCATGTACCAAAGTCTACATTTGTCATTTCCAGAGTGAGCAATGCCTTGTATTGTCACAACGATCCTTATAGAGAACAATTCCATATTACCCAATAAGTGGAAAACATGCTACTCAAGCAGAGATGACAACCACAAAACAATGGTATAACAAATCATACTGAAAATACTTCCATGATTATTTGTCTGGGTTCGTCGCATTTTAACAGCTTGTAAAGCTTCAAAAAAGTTTATTACTTATAAATTTACTAAAAAAATTCACTTCAAATGATGAAATTTCACCTTAACATCACAATGTACTGTAAATCCAACGATTTCAACTCAAATAAAATTCTAAGCATACTTTTACAAGTACAGTTGCTTCAAAAATTGTAGATATTAATGCCTAGTAAATTAAATACGTCAAGGAGAATAATTAGTTACGCCTACAGTTGCAGCATGAAAAGTAAGACAAATACAAATAAATGCATGTAATTCAGAACTTCGTTTCATGCAAGCATAATTTTGAAATGTCATTCTGCATTTCTAGGTTATAATACCATTATGCTTGGGTAATTTTTGTCTCATGCATTGTGGATATACAATGCAGTTTTGGTTTCATTCCAAATAACTATAATTTTCGACGATGTAGGGGAAATTTATTGTAAATACTATAAACATACAATATACTAGTAGGCCTACATGTATTTTTATAACGTTTTATGAGAATTATTTAGGACTTACCCAGCTATAAGCAAAATGTTCTTGGATCTCAATAATTGATGTCATTTCGATTCTCTGACAGGGTAAATTGAAAGCTCGGATTCCATGAATTCTCTGCAGCAATTCAACTTTCTATCATTCAAATGTTAAGAGGGTTGCATACCAGAATAAGCCTTTTTTTTCTAAATTATTTTTGTATTTAATTTTGGAAACTGTTAGGAACAAATGGAATGTCCGAGGACCTAACATAAATATACTATTATTTGTTTAATTTTTTTGTTTATGTATATGTATATTCCATTTTCTTGAAATGTGCCTGTAAAATTTAAAATTGTAGCGGATCTGGTAAACTTCACAGAGACATATTTCCATGAAATGGAATATACATATAAACAAAAAAAAAATAAACAAATAATAGAATATTTATGCTAGGTCCTCGTACATTCCATTTGTCCCTAACTGTTTCCAAAATTTAATTAAAAAATAATTTAGAAAAAAAGGCTGGTACGCAACCCTCTTAAAAAAAACATTTCACCAACACACCACAGAGACATTTAAATTTCCCACATAAAAAGACGAAAAAACCTCCACCAGATGGCGTGACTCAGCGTCTGCTAACTCCGAATTCTCTTCAGTGCTGATGGCGGAGGATATTCTGTAGTCAAGGTTAGCTGTAAAGAACTTCTATTTTGCTGAAATTTGTGTCTCCCACCTTTAAACCCATGACTGCATGAGTGCTCCAGGATGGTGAAGTGTTTCGTGGAAGGATGCAAGTCGTACAACGTACGCCAAACAGCCAGGAAGGTCCGCTTCTTCAGGCTACAGAGCATGGTATGCAAGACTCCAGACCCAGAGGTGGTCCTCAAGTGGAGAGAGGCACTGTCCAGGTCGAAGGTTTTCAACGAAAACTACCAAAACCACCGCGTTTGCGAGCGGCACTTCCGGCCGGAGTGCATCATCAAAGAAGAACACTTCTTCATCAACGGGGAGCGTGTGGCCCATCCTTTGGTTCGCTGGAAACTGTCCAAGGATGCTGTGCCAACCGTTTTTCCAGACAGTCCTAAACACTATAGATCCGGCAGCCACCCTATCGACGCCGATGTTTCTGAATTCGACAACCAACACCAAAAACAGGTGGTGGCATCGGTGCCACCACAGATTTGCGACTCCACAACTCTGACAAGGGTCAAAGAGGATTTTTCACTGAGTGCCAGTGATTCGTTGAACATCGACCTCCTGGAGTCATATTGGCATCAGGAGGATCGTAGACTGAGCCCATGGCACTTCAAAACTCTAAACAAAAACGGCAATCAGGTTGCCTATTTTATGAATCTGGGACCCGAAGTGACCAGAAAGCAGATTCGGGTAATCACACTTGCTTTCTTTGTTTGTTTTTTTGTGTGCAAAGTTGTTACCAGCCACTTACAAAAAACGCCTTTTTTCCCAACTTACAATGCAATGACAAAATTGCGAAAAGATCCAGATTCTTTACAAATTAGGATTTGATAATAAAAACAGTTTTACCTTGCAGAGAAATTAACCGGCAGTGGCTACTATTCGACGAATTTTTTTTTTTTTTTTAAATAGGCTTAGAAAATTTAAAAAATCCGTCAAATAATATAGCCATTGCCGATCAATTTCTCTGCAAGGTAAAACTGTTTTTATTATCAAATCCTAATTTGTAAAGAATCTGGATCTTTTATGCAATTTCGTCATTGCATTTTCTGTGCGTTGGTCGGTAGAGATCCGTCATAACACGTTCTATTTTGCAGATTTTTAAGACCATGGAGTTTCAAGTCTTCTTCCAGAATACAGATGTGACAACATTCTTTACCCAGGAAAATAAATTAGCCCTTCAGTCTATAACCGAAGTTGAGAATCTGCTCGACACTGTCTCCCAGAAAAAGTTATGCCAAGGTCTTGATGGATTCACGAAAATTGCCACATGTGATGCAGGACACAGAGTGGGTGACAAGTGGTTTTCGCGATCGTGCGATGTGGTTGGGAGCTGCAAAGTGTGCTGTCCTTGCAAGGTGTTTTATACGTCTCTGATGCAGAAACTCTGCCGCATGAAGTGTAAATGACCATTGAACCACTTGATGAACGTTGTTGCTATTGACCAGCGCATGTAGCCTATGTTTAAATATGTATATATTTGATCTAAGCAATTCTAAATAAAGTTTGATAGTTCTCAAACTGTTCTCTTTGCGTAAATACTAACATGACATTACCAAGAGCAAGAATTTGAAGGTATCGGCTTAGGTTTTTTAGCAAACGACTCTGTAATCTAACTTCTTTAAGTTACATGATATGTATAACTTCATGCAGAAATTAACTAAAATCAACACTACCGATAATTCAAGCTTTTGACTTACCATACTTGATTCAACCGTTTTTGGTAAGAGCCGGAACCGATTCCTCCATAGTCCTCCACTGCTGGTGCCACAACACTGAAATTCAAAAAAAAAGCATAAGTCAATATATCAAGAACGTATCTACGTCATTCTGCACAAGTTTTAAATGTTTTATACATTATTGGACGAGAATTGTTTAAAATTCAAAATCAGAAAGAGCTTGTAAATATGGCGTTAAATGACCATATTAAATTGCGTTTAGGTGAATTATTTCTGAATTGCTAATAAAAATTAAAAAATAATGCTTCTAGAAGTAAACCAATGAATTGGGAATACCTAAACAAATAATAGTTTTAAACATTTAGAATCTATGGCATTTTCTTTTTTCAAAATTCCCACCATTTTATGTTTTAAAACTCTTTGGTTGTTTCGGTCATAGAGGGCACTGACAGTCTGATTATACGTCGTTTATCGTGTTTTAAGATAGTTCAAATTTACTCAGTTACATTTCACCCGTTCTGAATGTTTTCTGAAACATCTTTTTGGAGTACACCAAAACCTGTAAATAGCGAACCTCTATATAGCGATAACTCACAGTCGGCACGATGTGTATGATCATTGCTATATAGTTTAATGCAAATAGCACTATCCCACCAAATATCACAGGTTTTTGTGTATTCCACATAAATTCGGATATATTAAAATTTAGGAATTTAAAAAAAACTGAGATGATGCCAGAAAACCTGTACCTTAAGACCACTTGAGGAAATGGGAATATTAAAGGTATATACTATTCTCATGAAAATGTACACAGTTCTAGATTTTGAATTCTCTGAATTTTTATAAATAATGCCAAATTCGTTTCATGTTTTCTGTAAATCATATTTTTTAAACACGTTAATTTGAAACCGGAAAATTTCTATTCAGACTAATATGTAAAAACAAAAGATTATGGAATATCTCGGAACAATATAACTTATATTCCAGAAACGTTTATCTGTTATAAATTATGACCATAAGCTTTAAAATATTGAGAAAATTTGAATATTTCAGTTTAGGTTATACAAAATGACGTCTTTTTTCACAAAAGTTTCATAAAATCTTCGTAAAATTTCATGTGGAATTTTACGGAACCCAACCACTCCCCCTTGTGGACTTTTGTGGATTTTCTTGGATATCCCCTAGTAGTCCACGAGGTTTATGGACACTCCCAAATGTGTGACTACATCTTCGAAATCGTGGGAATATATATCTGCTCAAGTAAAATCAAGTCAGCTGCATCAATAAACTTTGGAAAGATAGATGGAGCGTAACATTTGGGCTGAAAAAGCCGATAATGACGATTAATATCACTATTGCCTGAAAGAAGATGAATGGAATAAATCCATGAAAAGGAGGATCCAGAATGTTGAAAACGAAGGAATGTTCCAAGTAGCTGGGAAAAACAAGTGACCCAACACCCCTGCAGAATTCCAGAGCTCTGCTGGAGTGCAGGTGCCTCATCAGTTCCTCGTCGTGTTCGTTTTGTCCTCGTACAATTGCATTGTATTTGAAGCTCGGAAAAACAAGCATTGTGCGCGTCACGCCGGGCCCATTAGTCCCCGTCCAGCATCCCGGGGTTTCTGGATGTCCCCGTGAGGGCGTGGTCGCATTCTCGTCCCCTCTTCGGGGGCCCTTATCTTTGTGCCAGGAGGATTCCAGTGGGCTGCAGTTATTAGCACCGCATTCATGTCCCCTGCACCTATTCAGCTGCATAGAGTTCATCGTGCAGGTGGGGCTGATCCGAATTACCCCCTGAAACAGGACCCATGCTGCTCGAACCTGTTGTCGATCAAGAAAGGATTCTTGGCCAATTTGCTCGCACCATTTTCTCGTTTCTTGGTGCTTTCTGCTCCAAGAAAGTGCGTTTAAAGAGCTGTCAGCATTGTCATTCTCGTGTTTGCCGCCGGGGGACGTCATCGTCGTGCGGAGCTATCAATTAGCTCTATTCCGGTTCAGCACCCCCTGGTGGCGTATGAGCTTTTAACCTTGTTGGAAATGCTGGGCATGTAACGTGTAGCAACATAAGAGGAGAATGAGCTAGAGCAGGGGTTTGCAACCTTTTTTAGCTGCTGGACACAATAGATGAGGTCCTAGTTATGTGCAGCGCCTCCTTGTGATAGTAAAATGCGTATTTTAGAGGGGAAAGAAACACGATTTTAACACAGAACCAATTTTGAAATAAAACTTATCCAGCGATTTAATTACGATACAATAATGAAACTTTGGGAGGTTTAAGCTAATTAATAGTACGAAATAATTATGTGAATTTTTTTCAAAATTTTAAAATATAGTAATTGTTTTTGGAATATCAATGAAGAAACCGTCTTCATTGATTGCTATTGCAACCTTCTTTCCCCTATAAGTTTTAAACTTGTTTTGCCTATAGGTGGCGCTTAACAACTTGCGCATGCGCTGTTTTGTACCGCGGACCTCCTCTATTGCATTACAGAATGGGTCAAAATGGCCCGCGGGCCACTCGAGCTCAGCTTATGATAAACTGATAATTGAAATTTAATCCCTAGTCAAAATGAACTTATACTTAATTGGTATAAATAGATAAAGCATCCTAAGTTGCACTTTTTTGAAGCAACTTTGTATATTTTCGCATACTTCTAAGTACGTACACTTTACAGTAAAGTATAGTTGTCGAAAGAAGTGTACAGTTTAGTATACTAAGTGCACTTTTTTGGACAATTAACTTACTATACTTAGTATTTAGAAAAGTAAACTAAGTAAACTGTTAATGTTGACAAATAATGGTTTATGTTACTTAAAGCATTGCATTGATATCCATTACAGGATACCTTTTTTTTTAACTTGATTGTATGTAATAATTTTCAAAGCGTTTGATCCTTGTCAATAGGGATTTTTAGCCGTCACGATCGAATGGTTTTACCTTTACGATATCGCTTCATAAACCTGTCATAAACTGTCTTATTGACCAATGGTGATGTTAAATATCCCTATTAATTGTTGCTTTTCTAAATACCGTTCTATTCCACTCGATTGAGAACTATTAAGTCTGCAAGACTTTTCAAGGACTCGTTCGATCTGCAAGACAACGCTCCTGGGTCCAAAACAGTCCATTAAGACATGGTAAAATTCGTAATTTATTTATAAACATGTAAAGTATCATCTTCCTTAAAACTTTCCGGGTTGCCTTCAAATCTCCATTATTTTGCGTTGTTTTACCAAAGACGGAGAGCCATGTCAAGGCCGTGTGCCAAAGATGTATGAGAACCACAGTATTTTAGGAACTGCTCGTTATATGAGTTGTTAAAAATTCATAGCTGGGAAAAAACCAACAGTTTTCATGCCAAAAAACAAACAATAAGCTTATATCATATAATGAATTTTTTTTCGCAAACAATAGTCGTTCAATTTTCCGCTAGATACATTATAAACGGTAACCTCTAAGCCTATAGATAAACATACAGAAAGAATTGTTCTGGTCATATTTATTCCAAATCACGAATAACGTATTTTAACTTTGTTCAACACGTACCCTGCATATTCATGAGCCACTGCACAATTTCGGGCAATGCTCTTTAAAAGTTCTGGAAGAATTTCGCTTAATTGCGTCAAAAGTCAAGTGTTTGATCATGGTCAAGTGTATATTATGTTTCGACCATGGGCAGTTTTATAGTCTGATATCCACAAATACATAAAAAAGACAATGGGGTATAGCAAAAGCTAATGATTTCACCCATATTGTTCGCAACAATAGCTCATAAAACAAAATTATTCTTTCTTTTCCTAGCGACTCTACGATTGACAATGGATGATGACCTTTGCCCTCATCTACCCAGAATTTGCTTCATGAAATTTCATTTAAAAGTATAAGAACCCGACCCCACGCCCAATTTTAAATAATTTGCCATGTGACTTGATGTGAGTAATATTAACAAATACGACCACAATCTTTCTCAGAAATCGTCACAGCATAAAAGAAATGCAGTGAACCTCAATCACAGAACAGCTATATAGCCTACATGATGCAGACTTGCCATATTTGCATAAAACTTATGCTATTATTGAGTAAAAGACAATTAATTAGTGTGTTTTCTCAGATAATGGTGGTCATTATAACTGAAGAATGAGTAAATTGTTAATCGATCATTCTATACATACATGTACATTATACATGTACTGCACATGTAAGCTTTTAGTATTTACATGCATTCCTCAACTTCTACACCAATAGAAGCAACAAATACTTTTTACATACATGTACATGTACATTAAATCAAAAAATCAGAGCATTATGAAAGATGAACTTCTGTAATTCTTGTTAATAATTAGCAATCTAATTTCTAAATATTCCGTAAAAATCTGAAGCAATTTTTCTTATACAATGTACATGTACAGTAGTTGATCACCCTCAGTAAAAAAAAACATTTATAGCACGTACATGTACTAGTATACATGCACAGACATTTTGACCAATAACAATCTCGGTCAACTTGCCCCTGAGAAATAAAAGAATATTTATGGTGAAGTTTACGGTATCTGAGCAAACAGTTTTTGAACTTTCCTCCCTAAATTTACAGTATGTCATCCCTTACAGACGAACGAATTATTTTTAATGCAAACCATATAGCGTTTTAATAAACCATATTAATCATAAAAACTTCTCTTTTGATATGAACATAAGTCACTGCCCAACGGAAAACCATTCAATTCTCGTTGCCAATTTCCGAGACCATAAAAGGTCAAAAAGGTCGGCCATTTCCCAAGTCCTCCCTCAAAAACGAGCAAAAAAAAAAATATTGCATTGAAACCTGTTTGCGGCTGTCACTGTAAACATGCATGCTGTTTGCTTTTAAAAAAATAAATAAAAATACGAAAAATCATATTTTAGTGGCCCCCATCTAGGTTTTCAAGGATCATAGGTACCAACAATCGAGATCCCGTTGAGCTTGGACCCCCCACAAGGCGTTAACAACCAAATAATGCTAAATAGAGCAACATTTACCATTGAACTGATAGTGGTCCAAATAAATGGAATTTCGACGACATAAACCCCAATAAAATATTGCATTGTAAGCTCATAATATTATTTTTTCGGAAAAAAATATAGTTTCAACTAAAGTAGTTTAAATACCTTTCCCCAAAGGTACAATAGATTAAAAATAAAACACTGTGAAACAAGTTTTCATAAATAAAGTCTGGATTATAGCTCGTACATTGGAAAAACATGCAAACCAGTTTATGTTATAAAATTACGTTTATACCACTGTATATCAAGGCTGTAGTAAAGTTTATCAATCACTGTAATAATCAGTATTTATTGATTAGTGTAGAAAAAAAGTAATTCCTCAGAACAGAGGGTTGAACATTTTGAAAACCTGAGGGGTGTCTGTTCTCGAAATTATACGTCAAATATACCAGCCTGCCGGAAGAAGTTTTAGGGCAAATTTATCGCCAATCTAGTGAATAAACATGGCAAATTATAGTTTCAATCATTACGTTCATTATAATTTCACCAAATAATAGCTTTTCTCCCCACGATAAGCAAGCAGAAGAAATCTTAAACGAATTTTCGTGCGAAGTTTCACACCTTCGCATAACCATCTTTAAGATACACAATGAGATGATTAGGAGGTCCCACGGTTAAGCACCCCATGCATCTTCAAAACCAGAACATGATTGAAAGGTAAAACGGTCTATACCAATATCCGTTACGCAAAATCAGAATTTTAAAACAATGGATTACGCCACCCATGCTCTCTTCAACAAAAATGTTTTCTTATGGAAAATATGCCACAAATACGTATATGGAAAAGTGACCTCGAATACTTAAATAACTCGAAATTGGAAAAGTGACCTGCAGTTGTTTGTTTTTTTGATAAAATATATCATATTGCCTTTCAAGAAATACACTGTATGTCAGACACCACTTTGACAAATGGTCATGACAAAAAGTGGTAGGAGTTTGAATACGACCTATATATTTACATGCCTGTTTATGGAAAGTCGACTAGATGTCAAACGCTTTGAATATGAAATTTCTCCACAGAATTTGTCGTTATATGACAAACGATGAAAACACAATTTATTTCCCATACTAGAAAATATGAAATATGATTTCTTGGAAAAACCAAAATATGATTCGTTGGTAAAAACAATGTGAAAAATGCTCTGAAATTGAAAAAGTCCTATATGCAAATGCACATGTATATACATGTAGGGGTATAAACATGTCTATGAACTGCTATAGTGCATACCCCAGTATAAGGTATGTATGTGTGGGTGCACTGCAATAGATACATGTAAATGAATGACAACATATTGAAATTTTCCATAATCCATAACAAAAATAGAAATAAATAAATCTAGCATTATTCATTTCCGTGTGGAAGTGACATCATTGCAACCTCTAACGATTTTCATAATTTCATCATTTGCAAGCATCGAATCAACTCTTGTTTGGTGTAGAATGTTCATTTCTTCAATTTTTCTCGTTTGAAAAATTGGAAAATTGGGCGCAGTGGAAACCCCCCTATATTTTCGTGCAAACAGCAAGGGGGCGCTTTATTTCCACGTTATATTCCTCCAAAATTGTGATGGGCGTTATCGCTTAACACCCTCCCTGGAACATTAAAAAGTGCCTCGCATACAATGCAGCACGTTTTTAATCCCAGGGGGTGCTTCAGAGGGTCTCTAAAATGAATTTTGCAATTTTGGAAGAAAAGCATCACATCCACACCAAAAAGAAAATACACCAGTATATTTTACTGCTGTTTTTTCTCGCTTTATAACATGTTATCCTCGACGCAATGTGCCGTAAAAAACATTTGTGAAATATAACTCAGGATCCATTTAACACTTAAAAGAGATATAGTGCGTAGTATATTTAACGACAGGTCGGTGTAAGATGTACATGTAGTTTCATGGTAGTGTATAACCAATATTTTATCAACAATAGCTACACCTCTTTTCATTTTACCATTTTTACGAAAAAAAAATAAATAATGGACACGTTTTGCATATATTTTACGAAGCAATGATAAACAAGCATTCAAAGCTTAAATGGAAAATTACAAACATGTAATGTTCATTTCTTAAAACAGGACCCATTTATTTAAAAAGCAGTTTTTTTGGAAATCCCCCATTTCATAATATAGTCACGTGGCAACAGCATTATCTTCAAAATGTGTCATCTAAAGATAATAATTTCAAATTACACCCAATATTGGCGCATCGAAAACACGTTGGTCTAGGACTAGGTCATCCCAGAAGTTCCCTGAGAGACATATGTTGTCCAATCCGACCAATCGATATAGGAATCGATCGATATCGTCTCACCTAGCCTTCCTTAAGTTTTCCTATTTTTTATTTTTGTGGAATACAAAGCAAGTCACGTGAACAAAATCCGGCTATTAAATTAACTCCGAAAAATCATCCACCAAGGTAAGATGCACGATAACGAGAGAAGTTGCTCAAGTCTGGGTTTGTAGTTTGGATAATTGGTGCAAGAAGGGTCACACCGTGAGTTAAGTATAAAAACCAAACGTGTTTTAATTGCTAGTTCTTGCTAAACGCAGGGTAATTACGGTAACCACGCTTGAGGTGATGCCTTATCACTCATCAAGTTAGTGGTTAGGAACAACTTATGAAGTATACAGGCCAAAACGTCACTTAAATTATATACACCATCAATTTTCGCTTGCGCCATGGCAGTTATTTAATCTGCCACATTCTTTGCGGTAATGAAAGGTGTTAATGTGATGCAATGGTTTTGAGAAGTAGTTTTCATGATCCTAAATGTTTATGGAAACTCTGCCTCTTAGAATCTCTTGAACGAAGTGCTTTGGAAGACAAGTCCACCACAAGAGTCTAAGTTAATCCAAAGATTTATAGTGAATGTCAAGGGATTCATCAGACCGGACAAAGCTGATAAGTAATCGACTAACTACTGCATCTATAGTTCGCCAAGACTTTCCAATGGAGACTGTCAGAATCACTGTCCAAATCTTCACCAATCTTAATTGTCCAAGAATTCGACATGTTTGATCTAAATGTGCTCAGGGAATAAGATTTATCACTGATTCATTATGGATTCGCAACGTTCTGCCAATCATTCACTATGAGAAATATACCAACAGATGTTCCACGAATAAGACAGATCAAAAGACAGTAAAAAGATTAATTACGATAATGCTAAGATTCATCGAGAATAATTTTTAGAAGTCATCGTTCAGATTTTCAAAAGAATCCTAGAGGTAATAAAAGGATTTTTCAAGAACCTTGAGAAGATCATTCAATTCAACATTTGTCGATTTTTATTAAAACCTCAATTGCTCTTAACATTATATGAGGAGAATTAATATATAATCGATGAAGAAATTGTATATGTTTTGTGCAAGACTATTTGGGTGCGATTTCCAAGAAGACTGTCGCATGTTGTTTTAATCTTTGTTAATCATCGATTCAGCTCGTTTCGATGAAACATCAAACATTGAGACAATTAAATTAAAAATCATTGTGAATTATCTAGTTTACCATGCATTTCTGTCTTTCCATGGAAACGAAACATAATTCATAACGTCGACAACCTTGTTAATCTGGTTCATATCCATATCAGTCATTATAAGTTCAATTGTCGGTATTGTATACATACAGATGTTATCTAACAGAAATTTTAGGAAAGCCCATTAGACAAACACGTATACATATAAATGCCACTCCTAGCCCAAATGTAAGGTTCTGAAATTTACTAAAAATGTGTATCTCGATAAAACTTACAAATACTGCAGACATTTTGAATTGTCATTTTGAATTATATATTTCATTCAAATATGACGCATCGTTCTACATGTACATCATCAACAAACCCAAGCTTCCAATGCACTTTACATTGAAAATAAGTATATAAAATGAAATTTAGCTTATCTTGATGTCATAAAGTACATCAGATCTTTGCCTAGTGCAAAGTTTCCAGTGTGATGCTGCAACAGTCAAACACACGACAGACAAATCTGCAATCTCAAAATAAATGTCAACTAACAGAAGGCATGTCGCAATAATGTAGTACATCAACCCTGCGTTGCAGTCAATACAAGCATATAGGTGTGCGAAATAAAAAAATATAAAAAATCCATACTCTGGATCTGCGAAATCATGGTCTTGTGAATCCCCGAGTTGTTACGTGAAGACGCACTCCTTCCTAATTCGATTCAAAATTCATGCCCCTGTATCGGTGAAATGGGGAAACCGGGTCTGCTCTAAATCGATCCGGTGAATCAATGAAGCATCACGTGATAAATAGCGTGCTTGAAGAGCCTTGTAGTATAGGCTCTAATCATGCATGGATCTAAGGAAAATCCAAAGTACATGAAAAACATGCAAGAAGAGGTATACTGTTGTAAACATGCAACCGGCACGTTTTTTATATTAACGCATCTCCTCAGAGATTTAAAATCTTGTTCCTTGAAAAAATGTTTTATTCATCACATCTCAAATGTATTTTTTATTCTTGCTGAATCCCTTTTCATATTTTTTCAAGTTATTTATTTTTTCTACATCGACCGAATCCTTTCATAAAGCTTTAATTAGCCATCAAGCAACTATTCCGCGTTTTATGGCATTGAGGCTTCCTCCATCTCCCATCTCTTCCCTATTTATTTCCTCCAATTTCTACAAACTCCATTTTCTTGAATTCCATCACCTCTATCGCATCCTCCTCACACCTCTTTATTCTCCTACTTGTTCATCCCTTTCTCTTTTTCACTATCTTCGTGAAGGCAGGCTACAAGAGTCTCTCAAAGTGACAATCATTCGCCATATGTGCGGTTTGCCAATGCACCTACCCAGATGGAGTTGAGTCTTGACGATCAGATTGATGATCTTCATCATTGCAACAGCATGAGGCTGTGCCATGTTGAAGGTGATGGATTCTTGGGGGAACTAGCATTGATCATGTCATGCTGCTCTTGCTTTCTCGGAATGAGTGCTGTTATTCTTCTCTGGCACTGATGTGCAACTGAAGAAACAGTGGAAAGAGCTTCGGCTACTGATTCTGTTTCTTAAGATGCTCCACACCAAGCAAACAGTTTCATGACAATGGAAAGTGGAAATTGTTGAACTTGAAACTGCTACACGTGAAACAGTTTCACAGTTTCTGATACACCAGTTTCTGAAACAAAGCAAGTGTAACCAAAAAATACGAAACCATTTTTCCAAATGGCGGCGCTCTGGTCAAGTGACGCCAGTACGTCAGGACAAATCTGTTTGGACAAACCAATTTAAACAAATTGGTTTGTAGAAACTCCAAACTTGTTTTATGTTTGTTCCAGTGTGTACTGGGCATTAAAAGCATCATAAGGGGCCGTAAGGTTGCATTGGTTTCTTAAAACTGAAACCGAACAGTGGTCATCCTGTCATCAGCAACCTTCGACCATGACCCAGCTATAGGGTGGGCCAAACAGATTTTTCAGCAGACCTTGCCCCCCACATGTCCATTACCATAATCGCCGTTATCCTCTGGTAACTAAGGTATGTACCAGGATGGAGCCAACGCCCTCCAGTGTCCTTAGGCGGTTGGAGGTGCAAGATGGCCATATGCAAGAAGGGTCGGATGCATGGGGGCATTTAGTACCCCGGGAGCCTTCGTAACTGGAAATTGAAATGGTAATAACAGGGACGGAAGGTTGTGGTAATTTACGGCCTATAGTCATCAGATTTCATAGTGTTATCAATAGGTGTTATCAGAATTGGACTAATAGTCTGGCACGCATCCATCTCTTTTATATACGCTGGCCACCGAGTAATTAACAACAGGGTTCGAGACATTTTCGTGCTAAATTTACGACGCCAAAGACCCCAGGCGCTCGAATAATAATTAAACTTTTATCGCATGGGTGAGATATGGTCAGTATGGAGCATTTCCTCCTTATCATATCACAATTTGGCACGGAATAAAAGTTCTTTGATATGGCTCTTGGAAATTCATTGTTATCGTTGCACAAGTACAGAGTTCTTGCTTCAGAGTCTTATACCTGGATCTTCACCTATACGAACAACCAAAATGTGCCTCTAATTGGATAACAGAGGTCACCTGATCGAATCCAACCAATCAGGGAACGGTATAGTGCTTTGCACATTTCAGGTTGTGTGCAGGTGAAGATCTGGGCATTAGAAAGCTATGTAATGGCAATAAGTTATATTTAAAATTCCAATTTGTTTTTGCAAATATTTTGGACCGTTTTCGTTAATATGTCGTTTTTTCAGTATTTTTTCTCATTCGTGTTCTTACTATAGTCTCAGACCCTTCTACAGTGTAATTTCACTATTATTTTTCAAATTATTACTTGGGCTGTGGAAGATTCGTACCCTGGTATTTTGACGTCTTTTAATTAAGTACCTGAACAAGCCATACCCATTTTCTGGTAACCGTAATATCAGTGAGGCGGTTAACTTTTCAGACAGGTCGCACCCCTCCAATTTCGGTATCTTGGCGTAGGTGTTCAGGCTTCAGAATTAACTCGGTTGACTCACATCAACTGAGTGTATACAGTCTGCTCACCTGAAACAGAACCACTCCGCCCTCAAGACCAATGAACTCGTGTGGTACTGGTCTATGCCGACATTATTTTTTTTCATGAAAAGGCACAACAGGTTCCTGCTTTTGGCACGACGACCATCCGCCTCCGAAACACGTTCCTTCGCACGCGGCACTATGCCAAAAATGCAAAACTGCCTCGGTGGCCACTTTTTGTCTTTGGGAATTGTTTTCTACGGCTTTGAGGAAATTCCAACATGTGCGGTGCATTATGGGACGAGGGTCATAAACTGTTACTTTGTTTGTTTCTAAACTCAATGGTTTGAATTGAAGAAGTGAAAAAATGCACGTTTTTTCTTTAAGGCTCAGCAAAAAACTCATGTTAAATGCACTTTTTTTGAGATCCTTATAGTTATACTGTGGACATGCATTGCTGTCAATGCCATACGAAGAATTAAGCAAAATACTTCGATTATACATGTATACATGTATACTTTAAATTCATTGTTTAATAACATACTGTATAACACCACATGTACATATACATCTGCAATGCATAAAATTAACTGTGCATGTTGTGCATCCATATGTATACATTTGCAATGTTTTTGCACATATCCAAATTATCTGCTGCAATTCTATAATACTGTATTAATGCACATTCGCATACTTTGCAATATGCAAAAATTCACATTGCTAACATGCAAAACTACTTTTTCAAAAATATCTTGGGATAAAATTTGGAATAAGTCCTTCTGAAAAAAAAATAATTGCCAATTGATTGCAGACAAGTTGTTTGCAACCAACTGGTGATATTTGTTTCAAATACCACCAAATGGTTGCAAAATGGTGATATGGCACATCAAAATTGGTGGTTTTGAAAAGGACAAGAACGTTTTCAAGGCCATGCAGGAATAAAATCATTAGGTGTTTTTCACTCCCGTTCTCAAGATGCAACAATCTTATATTTTAGAACGTTTATTGAAATTGTAAAAAAGCATCTGCATCTTCTTCAATGATGATGATCTTTTGAATTTCCAGTATGATCCTCCTGGATTCACAGGATGGGTATATAGTTTCATCCATCTAAGTTGGCGTTGTGGCTTGTTGTTTTCCCCTCGCAGGGCAGGTAACCTCTGACCCCTACGCCGGCCCTTTTTTCCACTATAAATGGTAATCGCTCCTTGCGCACCTGGTGAGCAGCGAACGCCGTAACTCATCAGAAATTCCTCGAAAATGCCATAAAACTGTGGCGACGGCGCCATTAAATGCCGAGCACGTGTCTTAATAAAGTCGGTGGGGGACATTAGAGAAACACCGTGAGGGATGATGGTCCAATAAAATGAAACTCCTTCACCCCCACAGCACCCCTCCCAACGAAAAAAAAAATCGAAATGTCTCCGATGCGATGTCGGTTTGAACACCAGGAGTCTCGTCTGAAAGGTGAGTCGAGTGTCGCCATCGAGGTCCATCGAGGTGCGTGGAGTAAGACTGTGGGGGTTAATGAAATTCTTGGAGGTGCGGCGAGGATGGTGGGAGCAAACAAAGAGGATTGTACGTGCCATAAAAGCAGTGGAGCTACTTGAGCGACGGGAGCGCCGTTCTTCACCCTTGTGGCTTAAGACAGGCTTAGGCCCGAGCATCATTGCATGGCCTCAATAACGTTGCTTATTCTTGGGTGCATGCACGTTGAAGTGGTTGCAGGAAGTGACAGTTATTCCGTGCCACAACGGGTTTTGGAACAGCAATTGAACACCAAGAATGCAATTGTTGAACATATTTGAAAAGCAGAGAAGTTCACCTCATATTTGCAGTATAGGATTGAATGATTTTACGACATGTGTACATGTACATCTTTGATATCATACTGTCCCTTGTGGAAAAAAGTGATTCCCAATTGATAGCGGACAATGATAAATGTTTGCAAACAATTTTGTTTGCAATCAATTGGCAATCACTTTTTTACTTTTTTCCAAAAGGGGAATTAAAGCTATGAAATCAAAATTTTAAATTCCACCACCTCATCACAAACATTGAATATCTTATCCCTAGTGAAAAATCCCATACATTGTTATATATATACTAGCTCCATATCTTATGGGATTATGGAACATATCGTTTTTATACCAATTAAAAATTACCTTGTTAAGTAAATTTTTATTAGAGAGGAGTCTCATAATAGACGAATAAAATATTATTAAGAGACTCTTTCCATAGAGTTCCATAGAATAAAATTCCTTTGATTTTGGATCTCATTAAGTCCCATTGGATGTATCGTATATTCTCTCTATAGTCTCATTAGCAAGTCTCATTGGTCATATAAGAAAGTTCCATAATCTCATATAGTCTAATATAATATCATAGATTTTCTCTATGAAACATAATGAGATTTTTCACTATAGGGATGGGTCCACCACAGAACATGAGGCTTATCATGTGGCTTGCTGAAGGTGTATCTCAGGGAGGAAATAAGCTCTATATCAACAATATAATCTTTTTGATTTGGGGAAAACGTATAAAAAACGTTTTTGCAAGATTTTCCCTCAAAACATACAGTGTCTACCATTTATTTGCTTCCCATTTATGGCTGTTTAAATATGTTTTTCTGTTTGAATACATAATCCAATATTAAATACCATTGTATGAAATGACGCTTCGGTGGTCTGTCTGGGAAATCCGTGACGATGGCATTTGGAAAATGCATTGTTGCCAACAGAAAATCCAGTCGGTTATTATTAAATTAAAAACAAACAAAAGCGTAACAAAAGAGACACGACTATTTCCATGCTTTCGAGAAAAAAAAATGTTTCTGTTTTGTTACACTATATACCTGTTTGAAGTCAAACCATTGTGCTGTAAACTATGGTTGAAGGTGCACCTCAGCATTGTTTATAATCTGACCTCGCGATTTGCGACATATACAAAGTAGTTATATCAGAAAACGAATGTGCTTACATGAATGTGCATATCTTATTTTTAGAATTGCCAAAACAATACGTTTACTTTGCATATAGATTTTCAGGCAATGCCCGCTGTAGGCTCTAACACCAGTATATTCATCTTCAAATATTGAAACCAAAACGTACTTTATATCGTTAAACTAGCTCGTATACTTATTGGTGATGCGTTATTTCGAGCTATTGAAAACAGTTATTCCGAAATAGAATTGGAGTTTCTCCAATATTCAGCAAAACTTTATCCATCATACATTTGCCAAATTACTCCAAAACAAGATCATTCGGTTTAGTAACAAAAAATCTTTTGAAATTTGAAAACGGAAACAACTTTCTTCAAATTGATTTAAAGACAAGTTTTGTGTTTTGATTAAATAAGAAAATTTATTTTAAAGCAATTGGAAGAAAGTTGTCTCAGTTTTTGTTACTACATGTATAATGCCTTGATAAAATAAGAAAATTTGTCATTAAATCAATTTGAAGAAAGTTGTCTCAGTTTTCAAATTTCAAAAGATTTTTGTTACTAAACTGAATGATGGGTAATTTGGCAAATGTATAATAGACATCTTAACGTTTTGTTGAATATGAGAGATAATAACACTGCTTTATTGTAAAACAAGTGCATGATTTCCAATACCAATAAGGGGAATTTCAAAATACAAATAACCAAACTTCAAAAAAAGCAATAACCAAGTATATCTTTCATTATCAACAACCAACACTCTTTTCCAAAAACAACAAAGCATCTTTTCCAACAAACCAACCAAGCATCTTTTCCAAAAACAGTAACCCACTACATGTGTCTTCCAAAAACAACAAAAAACTTAATTTTTTAAAAAATCTTGGAACGAATAGTTTCAAACCCATAGGACAAACCAGAACAAGCCCAACATTCTTCTTCGCATTGTTTTTCCAGGCTCCCAACACCAAAATATCAACTAAATAAATGTACACAAGTTCTTGTAATGAACTCCGAAAGAGGCGCCACAGTCGCCTGGATCGATTTGTTGGTGGTAAGCATAGATGCAGGCTTCAGTTTCGCGTTGATGGTCCCGGGCAGTGGATGTAGTAGCTCGCCTCCTCAATCTCACATCGTTGCTATAGCAAAAATGAAAACGCGTGTTTCGCTGACCGACCTCACCTGTGCAAGGTCAACCTTTCCGAAATAGCCCTTTGACCCCCCGCGTGGCTTTCTCATTGGCAGATACATCAGGACTGTCACACGTCGTTCCAAAATGCACCGCAGCTGCGCCACAGTGGTGGTTTTCAGCGTCTTGTGTCTCTTCTGTACGGCGGCCAAGCAAGGCACTCCAGCAGGTAAGAACGTGCTGCATTTTCAACGTTCTTAAACTCACTATGTAACTGCGCTTGCCATGTATGGCAATATCACCAATGATGCTTGCATCGAATGTTGTCAACAACATTGCCAATTGTGTTTACCGTTGAAAATTCTTTGGGTGGCCATGCTGTATACCTGCAAATGTACTTGCAATGTTGAAACTTGCAAAGATTTTCCATTTTCTTGAACAATATTTGCAAAAAGGTACTTGTCCTTAATGAGAACAATACATACTGCTTACATTCCCTGTTACAAATGTTTGCCTTGTTTATTTTATAAAACATTATAGCCTGCATCATACAACTCCGATTTTCAAAAGAAATTACATCTTGATTTATTGTGTATCAATTGTTAATAACATTAAATTGAAAAAAATATATTAATAAATCGTTGAAAACCATGGGTTAACAGCAAACAATTTTTCGAGTTTAGCAAGATGCCATGTGCCATAGAACCCATATGGCACCAATGGAATCCAGGGTTGCAAGACATCCAACAAGACATGATATATAACTTTGAAATTATTTCCATATTTTTATTTGAAACAAATGTTCAGAAACAAATTATTTAGTACAACGATATGGAGAATAAACTTTCTAAATCCATTGCAAGTAATAATAAAGTGTTGTGAAAATGTCTCATGTTCAAACAAAGTACTACAATGTTTGTCCATGATAAGTACCATGGAGCTGGTCTTTGTAATTGCCATTCATTTTGTTCAGGGACTTTACCAAGACCAGCTTTTCAACTGACAGGAGTTGTCTCAATCATATCATCACCTATTCACGCTATAGAACATTGCTGTTGGTTAAACAAATGCCAGAACCTGTAACACTTCAAGGACCTTTCAGGCGTTTTTACCCAATCCAAGGCTTTATTCGTGCTGTTGTTGACAGGCCTTTGAGAAAACTTCCCCGTCCTTTTTGGAATGTTATGGAATTTCCGTTTTGGGAATTACAGATCTGCAGGTGTTAATGTCTCTCCAGGGGCTAAAACTGCACGCATGTCTATGGAACGTGTCGATTTCATATTTAGAAAGCGTGACGGACACGCCATCAACGCTCGATTAGGCTTCTAGTTATGCTAATTCCAAATACGAAAAATGTGTAAATAACCATTTAGCACATTACTAAAACATGCTCACTGCATGTCGCCATAATGGCATTAATGGAGTTGAAACGATGTTTTTTGAGGTAATTTGGCAAACGCGTCCCGTTGGAGTTCTGAAGAATGTGTGCCAGCACAACAAGGACACTATACAGATATTGGCACATTCGAGTATAATTTAGCACGGTTGCCTGTATGTTTTTCACGTATAATTACAGATATATGTGACAGATTGTGGGATTTCCAAAAATAGCTATATTTTTCCATGCTGACATAGATGTTATTATGTAAAAAATAACTTCATTTATTAAATTATGTCAAGGAAATGTCTTTATTCGATCAGCTTTTGTCATGTAAAAGCCAACATTTCGGGAAATTTGAGTAAAACTATATTTTGAGCAATCGGTGAAAACAAATCAATGTTTTGTATTATTTCTAGGAATTTATAAATACCGGGAGAATTTTTTTCTATTGTTCTTTGGGGTTTTTATTTTCGAGAAAAACTCGAGGTCAACCAAAATTCCAGATATATACCCGGGGTCGACCAAAAGTCCCGAGACATACCCGGGTCAACCAAAATTCCCGAGACATATTCAAGGGTCAACCAAAATGAAACGTACACTAAAAAAATACAAGTCTTAAATTAAGACAATTTGTTATAGACAAAATCAAGACTTTTAAAACATCTTATTTTTGTTGACATTCAAGACATTTACGACATTCAAATGTCTTGAATTAAGACATTTTAGCAAATCCATTATTACAATGTCTTAATTTAAGACATTCAAATGTC
>JAQGCC010001724.1:0-21803 GCA_034698905.1 Xestoiulus laeticollis | reverse complement strand
ATAACAAGTAGTTTTTTTAAAAGTATGTATCAAAATTTCCCCATAGGAATGGGGGTGTGCAGTTCAGCCTTAATAAAGATAAATTTTAAAGTTTGTATAGTTTTATAGTTCGTGCATTTCAATATTTAAACATTAAATATCAGCAAGCCAATATATAAACGTAATTATTAAATTATGACTTCAATTTAATACAAAATACGAACAACGTTGTTTTTTTTTATAATAAGATGTCAGATAAAAATAAAACCCAACATTAAGATTTGTAAATCATTTTGTCATTACATTGCATGTTTAGTTGCTGGTAATGTAAGATTGCAGTCCAACCAAATGCATTGCTCGGAATCGTTATACCCGGAATATCAGTGTATCCAGCATCGTTATAAGCAAATTCCACTTATTTTAAAGTAGTTTTTCGATTAAAAAAAGTGCCAACCTCAGTTACGGGTGCAAAAGCAAATGTTGGCAAAGTGTATGAATAAGTCCGGCCATCGCACCAATATCTGCCACTGAATTTGAAGGCAGTTTTTTTCATGCCTCCAAGAAAATATATAAATTAATGAAAGATGTATGATAATAATAAGTAAAGCAAATGCGCACATTTATGGTAATTCAGATCACTTACCTAAAACTCTAATCTCAGGTGGAAGATGCACATTTATCTTTTCTACTAAATCTTCTTTTACAACTAAATGTGCATAATCGGAAAAAATTGCTGTAAATTTATTATACTAATATGCTTTTTATTTAATTGGCTAAAAATAATTTTTCTACCGTTCTTTTTCAAACGCAGAGAGACGACTTGACGAGCCGCTGAGACGTTTCTATCGGTTCGAGACGCTACTTCTAACTGCATTGTTTGGGGAACTTCACAATTGTCTTTGCTTATAAATCCTGCTTTAAGCATTGCTGGTAAAAGATCACCTTCTATTGTCTTACCATTTGGATTCCTGGGGATATTAATTTCAAAGAAAAACGATTAGATATTTCTAGTTGCCTCTACTTTCTAAAATAAGTGCTAGCAGCTTTTCCCGATTGCAACTCGAGTAATCATAAAATTCATGCTAAAAATTTATTTTCAAACCATGTCATCCCGTAATAGTCACGTCCGCAATATGCTACCAAAAGCGCAACTTTTATCCGCTTTACCGATTTAAAAATTTTAAATTCCTCCTGTAATGACAATATGTTAATCGTCTAAAACACGAGTTTAAATAAACGTCAAGACTTTGCAATTTTAATATTACTTTTGAATCTATTTTTAATGTTTTAAAGGTCCGGCAATCGACTGCCTCGTTCAACGCTTGTTCGGCATCTCCATTTTCGAGAGTCGCGTTTGTGCAACTCTCCGTAGCATCTTCTCGAAGAACATTGGCTTCAGAGTGAGCAACAGCATCAGACATCATACGAGCCCATAAACCATGGATCTTTGATTTACAGGAAGGTAACAGAAGTTGACCTATATTGCGGAGACAGATTAAAAATGTAGTTTAAGACGTATCGCTACCGCCTAACTTACAGAAAATGCAATGGCAAAATTGCAAAAGGATCGCTCGCAGAGAAATTGACCGGTGATGGCTACTAATTGACGGATTTTGCATGTACATTTTCTAAGGCTAAGTAAACTTAAGAACAATTCAAAATTACACGTGAAAAAATTCCACATTGCTACATGTGCGTTTGAATTACAATTTTTTATTTTTTTCAAAAATATTCTTAGAAAAATTAAATTTACAAAATTTGTCAATTAGTTGATATCGCTGGTCAATTTTTTTCTGCAAGTATGTAATTACTGTTTTTATTATTAAATCCTTATTTGTAAAGAATTGCGATATTTTTGCAGTTAATTTTGCCATTGCATTTTCTGTAAGTTGGGCAAAGTAGGTGATTTTTGTAAGTGGTGGTGACCCAAGGAATTAATCTTGAGAAAATAGAGGGAAAATTAGCCTGCCATCCCATTTTTTGCATTCGAAGGAATTCCTCCCCAACTTATAATTGTTAAAAAAAAATATTGTTATTTCTATAATGTTGACAATATACAGTGTATACATTATATAGTCGGATCATAGAAAAATTATAATGTTTTCTATTGGTTTGAACTGTTTTAATTTATTGTCAAATGACCCAGCCAATACAAATCAGTAAATCAATCGAATATGCTGTATTATTGAAACTTAGGTTGTTAAAACCAATATATAAGACCAATAAAATTTCTACATGCATATATCTATACAGTATATACATGTATTAATGTTCTAGCTATAATGTAGGCTTACTTCAAAACTATTTAAAAGTGCATTCAGGATAACAAGTCCCCTGGCTAATTTTAATTAGAAAATTGCAAGTTGATATGAGCTAGGACACATGTACATGTATATGTTTATACATTTGGGATGCACCCTGTATACATGTACAATGCACTTGACCATGCTTGGTATTGTTTTACTGGCATATAATTGTTACTTGACACCTTTTTTAATTTCCTTCGTAATACTAATGAGATATGCAACAAAATAGTACTAACGAGCAAACTGTTGATTGCTGATAAATGGTAGAGAGCGCATAATTTAGCACGCTTCCAAAGATGCAATCCGATCGAAGTATATGTAGGATTGTAGGACGGTCAAGGCACAGTCAAGGCACTGTGGTCAAGGGATGTAGGCACAGTCTGTGCAGTAGGTGCATGCATACTGTGGTGCATGGCTCATGATGGCTGCATGCAATCACAGTGCAATGCCATGTATGGGGGAAAAGTGAGTTTAAGCTAGGGATATCTGGACATAATTTTTGGTCATCATAAATAAATTCGGCGGCAAATTTGAATATGGTAAATTTTTAATTTATTAAAAATTTTTTTACAAAATCTAAATTTACTAAATTCAGAAAAAAACATTTAATGTAATCTACATTATATCACCACCCTTAATTTTCTATGGATAAAGTTTTCAGTTAACAATTTTCATGTGTTTAAAAAATGTTCAGATACAATTTATATTAATACTGTATACAAAAATATCTGAACATTTTCATAAAAAAATGTAATACTGTTCCCTAGATAAAGAGGATTTTTTTTAAATTTATCTTTTTATAAAATTTATGTTTCAACAGAAGCATTCTAGCCGAAAACTTTCCCCTTTGGAAAGGGTTATGTTGTAGATCGCCTTTAAGATGCTTCCTAAATGAGTCTTAATATCATAAATATTATATGTCATGTAGAAGACAAATCTAGGATTATTACACCCCACAAAAATTCTGGAAATGTCCATCACTGTAGGAGACTAATAATGCCAACTTTTTTTTATGAATTTTTTATTCCTGCAATGTAGAAAATCTCAAAACACGATCGTGTCATTTTTACATCATTCTTATTGTTAAATGTGGCATCAGCTTACGTACCTTTAATTTACAAAAGGAAAGCAGAAAGAAAACGTACATTTTTCTTGTTGCTTAAACTATTTTTTAACCGTGATAGCGCTAAAAACGTACAAATTGAGTCAAAATTAAGCTTATAAGAATGCATACCAACTTGTACAAGCCACAGCGATATGATCGTGAATTGATGCCTCTTTGGCACATGCCTCGGCATAAAACATTTCTAAAATGTTATATTTTGTGCTAGGTAGTACAGCACATGAAAAACAAAAGCGATGCGCTTTATTCGTCTCGTTAAAGTGCAGTACTGAGAATGTAAACATTGGCCTAATTGCCCTTGTTTAAAAATTACAGATGACTCGAGCCAATAGTTTGCTTGTCGACACTAGGAGCTGGAATTTCTTGCAAATCCTCTACTTGGATATCCGTCTTATCGACTGCTTTTTCTGTTGGAGATTCGGTTTTCGCCTTTGTATCTTCCGACACTTCAGCAGCCTGGAAAATGCGATCATCTCTTAGCACAGCGAACAATTCAGGGGACACAACTCATGCAATGTAAGTTTATTTACCTCCTTTTCTTTGTTTGCCATCTCAATCGCAACTAATGCCTTTCCTATTTCGTTTCTGGTTTGCGATCGTTGAGCTGAAAGCGATGAATCATCGTTCCGAACATCATACGTGTGTAGTTGTAACGTAGATAACCAGTTAAACATTCTGAGTTCAGCGTAGTTAAGTTATGCCTTAAATAAACCCTAATCTTCCACCAAACATTTAACAAAAAATATTTAAAAAAAGGATACGATTTTTCTTGTTTTTCTGCAACCAGGAGAGGTAACCTAATGTGACTTCTTTTAAAATTTTCAATTGTTTCCTAAGAACATAACGTTAGAAATCGATTTAAAAAAATTATTGTATATTGCGATTACATAAATCTAGGAAATATTATTATTTACCTCAAAGTCACTCCAATCTAATGCATCATGGAGACCATCGTTAGCATACCGCTTGTTATATTTTTCATAATGAACCTATCAAAATAATTTTTTTTAAAACATCTAATCTAAAAATTAATAGTCAAGTCAAAATAAGTTGATGAATTCACCTTCTCTAGCATTAATCCCACTCCAGGTGCAATAGGAATGTCAACTTTTTTGCTATCCCAGGCTTTTTCGATTACGCTTTCACTAGCCAAATCCCTCATTATTGCAATAGTTACGCCTACGATAAAAAAATTGGAAAAATGTCGAGTATTTCTCGGATGCAAGAATCGGCTTTTCAGTGACGTTGATTTACCTATCATTTTGCGAATTTGATGCAACATAAAACTCTGTCCTTTCACGGTTATTGAGATCAATTCGATTCCGTCATCAACGAACGGCTTTCCGCACTGAAAGTGGAAAATAAATTGAATAATTCCCGAACAGATGGCTTTTTAGTTTTCAATAAACAGGGTAAGGTCATACCTCCATTTCCATTATGTATCTTTTCGCACTTTGTTCATCTGGCTTCCTGTAAAAATATTTTCAATAGGGGTCCTGTAAGTTTTCTGCCTTAAAATACAACATGTAGTAAAATATCCCGAACACTTGCCTTCCTGCTGTGAAATTATGAAAATTGTGGGTCCCTTTGAATAACTTGAACACCGAATTTAACCTCTCGATCACGCTGTCTAAAATGTCAAGCGTGTTAATTTCCTCTCCTACACGTTTACAATTAATTTTTATGTCACTCATAAATATTCGTACCAGTTATCCGATAATCTTCGGTAGTTGTCTGAAAAATGAAATAGGTGTTACAAGCACAAATTTAATCTAGTGGACGAAAATTGTCCGACAAGCTCACTACCTTTGAATTTTTTTTAAAAAGGTACCTACCTCTGTTATGGGTGTAAAAGCAAATGTTGGCAATGTGTATGAGTATGTTCTCGCATCGCACCAAAATTTTGAATTAAAGCCTTGGGTAGTTCTCTTTATGCCTGAAAAACATGTCACGATATCGATTTTTGAAACTATACCGAAACTACGATCGATTACAATTGACCAATACTTACTCATTACTTTAATTACTGATGGAAGATGTTCGTTTATTTTTTCTACTAAACCTTCACTTAACGCTATGCATGTAGAAAACGACATTATCTTAATTACTCGTCCGATGCATTTAAAAACAAAAGTTAAGAAGTAATAAACTACGAGTCTTACGTATACGAAGGGAAACCACTTGACGAGCTGCCGAAACTCCTTTATCGGTTCGTGCTGCTCTTTGAAATTGCATCGTTTGTGGGATTTCAAAATTCTCTTTGGTTATGAGTCCCGCTTTTAGCAAAGCTAATAACAGATCGTCTTCTATAGTCTTCATTCCAGGATTCCTGAAAAAAAATTACAAAAAGACAGAAAAATTAGTAAAGTTTCGTGCCGCGGTAAATTGACAGTTTAAATAAATGGTGGCACGGATATCGTACTTTTGCATGCCGTAATATCCTTGTCCGCAATATGCAAACAACATCGCCACTTTTTTCGGCCTCACCGATTTAGCATTTTTAAATTCCTCCTGAAAAGACAAGTTGGTCGAACTTTAATTTCATGCAAACCGTGTTGAAGCTTAAATGGAAAAAAATATTTCAGAATTTAATACTTTTGAATCTGTCTTTAGTTTTTTAGAAGAGCCATCTGCCTCCTCGTCCAACGCATGTTTGATCCCTCCGTTTGTAACAATCAAGTCGACTCCACTTTTAGTTTCATCTTCGTGAGGAACTGCGCTGTTCTGTGCGATAATTTCAGCCATCATACGAGCCCATAAACAGAAATTACCGGGATTTCTAGAAGGTACCGAAAGTCGACCTATCGCCAAATATATAATATTAATTATTAATTGCTAGGAAAATGAATAAGTTGTTCAATGCTATTTTAAATTCAACTAGGTAACCTATATAATGTCAGTAAAGCAGTGGCGTACCTAGGGGGGGGCAGAGGGGGCGGCCCGCACCGGGCGGCATTTTTTAGGTTTTAGGCTGGTTTTAGGTTTTAGATGACGGCGGCTAAGTAGCCTCAGTGACCGAGAGTGACCAGGGTTTTGAACCATGAAGGGGCGGCAAATTGGAGCCCCCCACATATCCCCCGGGCGCAAATTGGAGACCACCGGAGGGGGGGTTTTAATTTAAGTCTGTCCCTTAAAGAATTTTTTTTACGTTTTAGGTGACAAAAAAATATAAAACAGGTACATTATACATCTTTATGTACAATTCTGGTCATTTTTGGGTGTTAAATTCGTCATCACTGGTGTTTTGACAAAAATACCTATAAATTGGTATTAAAGGTGCTTTTTTGGTACACTGTGGTTTTTTACATCAATTTTTGGTAAAAAAACTCCAGATAAATACTAAATTTACACTTCAATTTTTCTGCAAGTTGTCCAAGTATTAATTAATTAATACTTGCACTTTTATATATTTTTTATTATATTTAAATTTATACACTTTTATCACCGGCTGTACATACAGAGCTGATTTTTTTCCCGAAATTCCCTTTATATTCCTATACTGAACAAACCAGTCTACTAGTACTAGCTACTAATATAAGTTAGCATTTTATAAACGTTTTTTAAATTACTTTTCTCTTACATATTTTTAGCAATGCATCAAATTTGAATCATATGCCAAAACGTGGTGCAAACACATGGCCATGACGCTAGCCATGACTTTAGATAATGTTCAAGCTCACATCTTTTTTCCTATAGCATTAAAATTCAAATCCAATAATGATAATTTTGTAATGATACCTACTAATAAATTGATGATTGCTGAGAAATTTAAGTAGAGACATAAATAAACACAAACAACCTTTTCAAAGCAAAACTTTTCAATTGCAACTTCTCTTATAATGGATTAGGCAACATAGGGACAATTGATAAGTCAAATAGGGATTTTAAGACTGCGACCATGGCATCTCTTGTCATAAAAAAAGGAACGTCTGCTAGAATTCTGGAATTCTGCACTCCATGTGCTCTTGCCAAAATTTTTGTTTTATGATATAAAAAAATGAATATTCTCGTTTATAAACAGTTAAAAGAGTTGAAAATAATGTCTTCGATGTTGTTTTTTCAACGGTTTCTCCTTCGCAGGGAGGGAAGCGCAGCAGTTCGTTGCCTATCGTCTCTCGCAGGTCAACCCAAACGCAAGCCAAGGAGGAGAAAATTGTTGGAAAAGTTTATTCCAGTAGAGTTTCCTGAAGAAAAAAAGCCAGAATTACAATCGAAATTAACGGACGAACAACTAGACGAAATGTACGAGAAAAAGTTTTTCAATTCCGAGCTATGGAAAAATGTCATTTCGAGACAAAAAGCTAAATACAATCTTGAACACAAACGTCCATTTAAACCTAAGGTAGATGGTGATCATCCTGCTGTAGTAAGCCTTCCAGACCCCCATAGACCAGACGGTTTATTATCTTATGCAGCTCAAGCTATTTTAGAAGATTCTGGATGGTGGCGAGGAGAACTGCCTCCCGAAATGTTAGGAGAGCCTGAAAAACCTCTGGAATTGCAAGACTTTTTATCACCCCAGGAAGAAGCGTTTTATCCATTTCAGATGGTGAAGCCTACAAACGAGGTTTCACAACCTATGCAGAGACAGTTAGAGGGTGCTACAGCTGATAATTGGCACGCAGAAACCGAAACAGATGCCGCATCGGTATCTGAAGAAGCATCCGTAACCATGCTGGAGTCGGACGAAGCATCCGTAACAACGCTGGAGTTGGACGAAGCCTTGACAGATCTGAGCGAAACCACCGTGCCAGAATCATCCGAAAACGAGCTGTCGCTGTTGAATCCCAACTACGTAGAGAAGGTTGAACTCTACGTACCATTCCAACCTCCCATACATAAGGAAGATGTAGAGCGTATTCAGAAGTTTCAGATGCAGGCGCTTTACGGTAGCCCGAATCCCGACTTTCCCAGCACCAATATGCCGTGTGGCGGATGCGGAGCGATATTGCACTGTCAGGACAGCGCAATCCCAGGTTATCTACCCAGCGAAATGCTCGAAAAGTTGTCTGTGTTGGAGCTTCAGGACACCATTTGTCAGCGATGCAATTTCCTCAAGTTTTACGACGTTGCGCTTAATGTCTCGGTGTCGTCCAAAGATTACGTTCGCGTCATCTCCGAAATCCGAGATAAAAATGCCCTAGTTCTTCTATTGGTTGATTTGCTGGACTTTCCCTGCAGCATATGGCCAGGAATCATCGACATTATTGGTCCCAGTCGACCTCTCGTTGTGGTTGGAAATAAAGTAGATTTGCTACCCAAAGATGAGAGAGGATACCTGGACAGGATCAAGATGTGCCTAGCGCAATCCCTCAAAGATTTCGGAGTCGATACCGGTAAAAATATCAAACATTTGGCGCTTATAAGTGCCAAAACTGGTTATGGCATCGAAGAACTCATTACTTCAATTCAGCATCATTGGGGAATTAAAGGTTAATAATACTTATTCTGATTGTACTAGATCAGTGTTTTTCATATCAAATTAGTAAGGAGTAAAAGCTAGGCTAGATAATTTTTTGATGCTTTAATTGTAGACTTTAATAATTAATGACAATGTTATTTTAGGAGACATTTATGTTGTCGGATGCACAAACGTGGGCAAGTCATCTTTGTTTAACGCGCTGTTGCAGTCGGACCTGTGCAAATCTCAAGCAGTAGATCTTATTCAACGCGCCACCGTTTCGATGTGGCCAGGTAAACGGATAACGTGTTATTCGTTCATGATTCTTGTGTTTTCCGCATTTCTACAAATTATAAAAGCGACATTGTTTCTGCTAAAATGTTAGGCACAACATTAAAGCTGCTTAAGTTTCCACTGCTCAACCCTACACCTTGGCGAACTCACTTAAGAGTAAAGCGACTAATAAGGGCATCTCATCAGTTTGTTCAGGAAAGTGCTCTTCGCAAGTTACGCCTTCAGGAAACCAAGAATCCTAAATATGCTACATTGATTGGTAAGAGTGAATTGTTGGTAATTTTAGACATGTTTTTTCTAAAAAAATTGCATTCATTGTGGGATAGTGAAGGGACCGGATTGGGCGAAATAGTTTGTTACTGCAGTTTCCTTTTAAAATAGGGCTATCATTAACAAGTTTAATAATTAATTCCCATTGATTATTCAAGAATCCTCTTAAATCTATTTTTAAAATCTAACTTGTGAATAGGTAATATCGGAATGACGTTTACGACAACCGACCCCTTGAAAGTGTCTCTCGCTGATGCCGCTGACCATTTTAAAATGTCCAGCACCGTTAAAGGCGATCTACCGATGATAAGACGGAAGAAATTCAAGGACGAAGATCCTGCTTTTGCTTTCGGAAAGTGGTTCTATGACACGCCTGGAGCTATTCATCACGATCAAGTTAGTTTTATTTTTATAGAATGATCGGCCATCTAGATTTTAAAATTGTTATATTTGTCCAGTATTTGAATATGTATAATATTTCTGATTTTTGCTTTTTTACAATTTTCCTATGTTTGTAACAACTTTGTTATGGGATAAGATACCGTAAATACTCGAATAAACCCCTCGGTTTTTTTTTTAAAATAAGAACCATTGACCTGGAGTTCATTTGAGAGAAACTCAGAAACAAGTATTTACATTACCAATATTTTCTTTGAGAACCGGGGTTTCATTTGAGACAAACTCAGTTATTTCAATAACAAGGGGAATCCCCAATGCACTGCACGAAGCTATCGGAAAACGTGAGGAGCGAGCACTTGGGAAATTCTCCTAAAACACGGGGTTTATTCGAGACCGGGCCGTGTGCATTAACAATTATGATCGGGTTTTAATTGGGTATTTACGTTATGTAGATTTGAAGTCTTTTATCTCAGAGCGTTAACTTTAATGTGGAATTCTCTTTTAATTTAAGATCATCAATTTGTTAACGCTTGAAGAACTTGCTCAGATGATTCCGAAAACCTTGCTCGCTCCCAGATGCGTCGTCGTTAAACCGGGACAAACATTCTTCTTGGCTGGACTCGGGAGGATCGATTATATCGAGGTAAGATGCATAAATTTTTTTTCCCAATTCTGAATTTGAATTAAAAATATTTTTTTCAATAAATTAGGGAGAAACTTCTGCCAATTTCATGGTGTTCTCTTCGAGCAAACTTCCCGTGAGCGTCGTGTGGACCGAACACGCCGACGAATTCTACCAGAAATATAACGGCACCGAAGTCCTAAAGGCAAGTTATTTTCTAAGAATGTTAAGATTTTTTCTGTTTTTGGTATCCGAATTTCAGGTTTTAAAAGTACGTTTTAAAACTTTTTAGGTGCCCTTCGGTGGATGGGAGCGTCTCAAGGATTTTCCGGCGCTGAAACCCAAAGAGGTATCTTTTTTCAGCACCAATAAGAAGGAATGTTGCGGAGATATTTTGCTGTCTTCGGCCGGTAAACGACGACGGGTTTCTTACATTCTTAGCTTATGATCATGAGCAATTATGTTCATTTGAGATTTTTATTCTTAGGTTGGGTGTCCATCAACATTACTCAGAAAATCGACGTCTGGGGCAAGTTTTTGGCTTACACCCCGGATGGACGAGGCTGCTACGTTCGAAAACCGGCACTTCTGCAATACATCATCGGCCTACGTGGAAAGAGACATTGGAAGACTCCATTTTGTACGCCTTCGAAAGTCGCAGAATAAAATTTTACAATTAAAGACGCCGTGTACGTAACTTAATTTATTTGTAGGATATATTTTTCATTCCCCCTGTATTCAGGGCATTATTTCATATATTTCTTTTTAGGCTTTAATAACATTTTATTTAAAATAATCTATATCTAATATGAGTTTTAAACGATAAAAGCACGTTGAATTGAGTTTTCAATTAATTTATTAGAAGATTTTGAAGTTACAACGTTTGATTCACCCTGTATTCAAATCATTTTTTGTTTTTTATTGCATTATTTCACCTTTATTTCTTCTTAGGTTTTAGTAACGTTTTATTTAGAATAATCTATATTCAATAAGAGTATTAAATGAAAAAAAGCACGTTAAATTGGGATTTAAATTAATTTATTAGAAGATTTTGACGCTTACACTTTCGATTCACCCTGTATTCAAAACATTTTTGTTCTTTTATTGCATTATTTCATCTGAATTTCTTCTTGGGTTTTAGTAACGTTTTATTTATAAAAATACATAGCCGATATGAGTATTAAATGAAAAAAAGCAATTTAAATTAATTAATTAGAAGATTTTGAAGTTTCAACTTTTGATTCACCCTGTATTCAACGCATTTTTGAGATTTTACGGCCTTATTTCATCTAAATTAATTCTTAGGCTTTAGTAACGTTTTATTTAGAATAATCTATATTCAATAAGAGTATTATGTGATGATAGCACCTTAAATTAAATTTTAAATTAATTAATTAGAGTTTAAAGGGCCACACTTTTGATCCACCCTGTATTCCCTGTATTCGTCTGCTATAGGATAAAAATGGCTGCCTCCGATGCAGGTCGAGGTAAGTGACGTTGACAAATTCGTTTAATTTCGTAAATTTCTAAATGAATTTAATAGATTTTGTGTAATTTGTTAGTGAGAACAGATTATTGTCGTCATTTGGTTGTAAATGTTTCGATGATTTCAGGTGATGTTCATCAACAGCAGCATCCTAGACGAAACCGACCTCAGAATCCTTTGCTGTTCAAATATTACTCAGAAGAAGGCAAATCCTCCCAGTCAAAAGATGCTGGGGATGAGGACGATATCTTCGATCCTTACGACATCAATCAGTCGAGTTTTAATCCGGATTTATATTTGAACAAGTTGCTCAAAGAGGATCCCATGGAAAAACTCATCGAGAGGAAAGTTGGCATTTGCAAGGAAATAGGGACCCTGGAGAGTGACATGAAGACTTTAGTCTACGAAAATTACAATAAGTTCATTTGTGCAACGGATACGATTAGAAAGGTGAAGATATATCTGATGTCAGTCAATCTATACTGCCAACTTTAAGAAAACCTATGGTCAAATAACCAATGGAGAAATTCTATGAAGTTTTATTGTTATTTGATCTATTGGTTTCGAAATGTTGACACTAGATTAACAGAAAAATCCTATTGTAATGTATTGCCCAATGATTAATCAGCCTATACATATTCTATGATCCGATCAATACAAATCAATAAAAAAAACAATTAGAATGATAGAAACCATAAGACCAATGGAATTTTTGGAAATGAAATGTGGTCTGGGACTTTAAAATCTGGTTATTCTTACCTCAATTGACACCTACACCCAGCATAAACTGGTTTCTCAATTGCCTAGAATTTTGTCTATTCGTACAACTATATTTAATGGTCCCGAAGAATCGCTATTAACCTCGTAATGTATTCAAATATGACGAGGAAAACACTATTTAAATTGTAGTTTGTGTGATACAAAGATGAAGTCAAGGTGGATATATACAGAACATTGTAAATTGCGTTCTAAGACACTTCTATTAGGGCAACGAGACAAGAATTTGTTAGGCATATTGTCATATTTCTAAATTTTTATTCATTGGGATTGACCGCTTGGATAGTTCCGCTTGAGATGAAGGCAATCCTGAGAACCGCTCTTTTTTCACCTATTTTAAAACAATTCAATCGGCATTCACGTTTCATGTCATGTTTTTTTTTATTCGTTTAAAGATGAAAAGTGATTTTTGCAAGATGGAAGATGAGATGGACCGACTGGCGACAAACATGGCCTCCATCACCGAATTCAGTGGCAAAATCAGCAATACATTGCAAGACCGACGACAGCAAATCAACAAACTTTCCAACGTGCATTCCGTGCTTAGGAAACTGCAGTTTTTATTCGAACTTCCTGCAAAATTAAACAAGTATATACAAGAGGGCGCTTATAGGCATGTCGTCAGGTATGAATCCACTGAAATACCTCCAGAGATGTTAAAAACTATCAAATTTTCAAAGGCAAAAGTAAAAATAAATGCTTGATTTTATTACCAGATATTACGTAAATGCGCAGCAAGTTCTCAAACAGTACCAGCACATGCCGTCTTTCGAAGGAATTCGACAAGATTGTGATGCCATCATTGTCCAACTGAAAATCAAACTGAGAGAACAATTCCAAAATCCAGATGTTCGTATTGTGTTCGAAGTAATCTAACAGGCTCAGTTTACTTGTGAAACATGCTTTTTCAACACATGCCGTAATTTGTATCATTTAAGGCCGTACCCAAAGAGTTGTCCGAGTCTATACATCTTCTTTTGCAATTAAACGAACCCGTGGAAACGTTATGCGAAGAATATTTGTCTCAGTAAGTGTTGCCATAAATCATCAGTATTTCTTTAGTTATCGTTTGATTCAACTAAATAAAATTTTAATATGATTGGTTTAATAGCACTCACCAAAAACTAATTCAGGATTTGAGTGAATTGGAAAAACAAGTTCGTCTTCAGGCTGGTGAAACGGATGAACCTACGCGGCCCTCGGATGCGTATCTAAACACGCCTTTGGTAAGACATAAATAAGTGACCGATTTTTAGCTCGACGAAACATCCGATTGACTTTTAACTTTGTACAATTTAGGACATTTTGGCATTTGTAGATCTTGGCTGTAACGAGTTTTTAAGCAATATCAGTTTAGTCATTGCATCTTATCAGGAGATGTTTTTGAGTTCGAGCCGTTTTACGAAAGCTCAAGAGTAAGAAAATTTACATTTTAAAGTTGATAATTAACTCGTTTATTCCATATTACTTTTATGAAATTATTTCTAGTAACGACGAATCAGTCGAAGCCATTGCGACGAAGAAATTGATGAATTTTGTGATGAATTTGATGGAGCAGTATTTCAAATTAGTGGAAAAACGTGTTGTGTTAGAGGTGTGTTTCACTTAATACCAGAAAACTAAGATTTTTCACTTAAGGCTGAACTAAACACCCCCGGCCTTTCCAATGGGGAAATTTCTTGATGAAACTAGCGTCTTTTCTAATTTAAATTTAGGGGAAAACAAATTGGTAAAAATTACGTTTTCATAGATCTAGCGCACAGAGACCATGTTTTTTTATGAAAATGTCTGGTTAGTTTTAAAATTAATAAATAAGATTTTTTTTTTAAATTTGGCGGGTGTTTTGCATGGTCTTGCTGCCACCTGGTGTCGGCTACCTGCAATTTATCATCGCGTTTCGAAAATTTATTGATTACTTGCTTAATATTAAAGATTTGTTAATATAAATGTATCAGTGCCCTAGCTGGATAAATAATTCATGCTTTAAAATTAAAATACACACCTTAACTGGTAGAATTAATTTGCTTATCTTGTAACAAAATTCAAATTCCGAAAAACGCCTGCAGCTGACACCAGGTGGCATCAAAGACTTAGCCACGTGAGATCACCATGAAATTTAAAATTTATTCTTATTTATTAAATTTAAAATGTAAGGGCCATTTTCATAAAAAATATTGTCTCTGTGCCCTAGATCTATGAACACAGTATTTTTACCAATTTGATTTTCCCAGAATTTTATTTAGAAAATGTGCTGGGCTCGACGTCAAGAAATTTCCCCATGGGAAAGGGGATGTTTATAGTTCAGCCTTAATGAAAATTTGTATGCGGATACACAGAAGTTTTCATAAAATTTCCTGTCTCCTCACAGACTAATTTATTAACTTTTTTGCTCTGCAGAAGGATAGCGGTGGAGACAATAACATGTTAGTCCGTGCTTTAGATCGTTTTCACAGACGTTTGCAAACTATGAGTAATTTACTGCCCGACATCAACTTTGTCAGGTGTGGAATTTATCGTTGTGCAAATTGTCAAGCTAAACTTGTTACGGCTTTTGAGAAGTACAAAATTATTTTTTTTATGCTTTTGCTTCAGAATTGGAACCGACATAGTTTCGAGAGCAGCTCGTCATCGGTGTAATTATTACTTGCAAACCCTGAAACAACACTGTCAAGGTAATGACTGTAATCGAGCGATGCAAAACAGATTTGCTACAATTTTATAATTTGCTAAATTTTATCATTTTTAATGTAGATTGCTTAATCGATGTCCGCCAAACGTTGGCTTCTTGTCGTCCGAGCAGTGCTCCCGAGGGAGGTTTAAATTTAGCAACTCTGCTTAAGGATATGATTAAATCCATTGAAGATCAGGTGAAATCGGTTCTTTGTAGTTTGCAGGTGGGTCCCAGTTTTATGATTTTCGCAAAATAAAAATTTCTACAAAAGTTTGGTGTTTCCGGACTCAGTAAAGCCCCGTTCTCACGGAGCCAATAAAGCCGCGACTTTCCTGTCATGGCCGCAAGTTCCATCGTGGGAACAGTTTTCGAAGTCACAGTCGTGTTCCCACAGCTGCATTGTCGCATATGTCGGAGCTATGGCAGCATTGGCAAACATGACGTAATATATCATAAAAAGAACGATGTTTTAACTGCATCGTGTGAACAGGTAAAGCCGTGATGGCAGAAATCATGACATTTTAGGACATCAATGTCGCAGCTTTTTTGGCTCCGTGAGAACGGGGCTTTACACAATAAAAAAGATAGCCGGTATTTTATGTATTTATTTTTAACTTTAGGCATTTATCGAGCCCGATGTTACGTTTTCTTCAAAGCCGTATTTTCGCAAAAAATTCTGCAAATGTGACGTACGGGAAGGCCTAACCATTGCGTTTTTCAGTTTTGTCAACAGCCTAGCCATGGTGAGTATTATTTTCGGCTCATTCGGACATGCCATTAACACAGTTTGTAATTTAATTCCTCCAATTTTAAGGAGTTTTGCAACAGTCCGGTAGAACGAGGAACTGTCCCGCCGCCATTGCTTCTCATATTGTCCAGGCTTTGTTTGGATTTTGAATCTCACACTATTCTATCGCTGGTAAGATTTACCGCACCGCTATTAACACATCCTTTTTAACGCTATTACGCGAATATCCATCAACCATTGGAAGATATGACAAACGACTTCCTTTTCGTTCAATTTTTTTTAGTTGAGGTTTACAGAAGAGCAATTTCCCGTCGGAGATCATGCCGAGGGTACTCCGAGCGTCGAACTCTGCACGGAAACAAAAGATGTTGCCCAGGCAAGTGACCCCCGAGTCTAATTACGTAAATCCCCTTTCGGCGTTTCCGAATATGATTTTGTTATGAAAACGAGAAATTCGCATGTCCAAATTTTATTTGCAAGATTCACGTAACTTTCAGCCAATTTTTAATCGATTTTTGTTCCCTAAATCATTTTAAATATTAAACCTGTTCATTTCTCAGCATTTTTTTAAAATAATTATATGTTGTTGTTTTTCCCCAGAAACTTTTAAATCATTATGTCCGCTTGCAAGGTCTGGCAGTGTCTCAGGTAGATCACGATTATGAGGTTTTTTTTAAATGGTGAAATTTTTGATTTGGAAATAATTGTGTTTTATAAACCTAGATGTTGAGGAAAAGCGTCGAAACTAGAGATTGGATGAACACCATCGAACCCCGGACCGTTCGTGCCGTAATGAAGCGCGTGGTCGAAGACGTGACTGCGATCGATGCCCAAGTCGGTCAACTCTACGAAGAAGGAACCAGGAAGGAAAGGAGCAGCGATTCCAGTAGAAGGGCTTTTTCCCACAGCACTGCTCGCCAAAATGCAAGAGCCAATTGGAGCTCCTATGCACCCAGGTTATTGATTTAAACATAAATGAAATGAAATTTACCTTTTTTATTTCGAGGAGCATGTTTTTAATCGTAATTTGCCGCCCGTTTTTAGCACTTTAGACGACAGCCTCATGAGCAACATCCACAAGCTCTTCTCCGAACGTATCGAAATATTTTCATCGGTTGAGTTTTCTAAGGTTGCCATTTTGACTGGCATCGTAAAAATTAGTTTAAAGGTAAGTGAATTGAAGCCTGTTTGCCGAGAAAAAAACATTTATATTTTTCTGCTAGTTTAGCTTTTTATTAAGGCTGAACTAAACACCCCGTTTAATATTATTAAATTTCTTGACGAGCCCAGCGCATTTTCTAAATAAAATTCTGGGAAAAAAAAAATTGGTAAAATACTGCGTTCATAGATCTAGGGCACAGAGATCATGTTTTTTAATGAAAATGGCCCTTAAATTTTAAATTTAATAAATAAAAATAAATTTTAAATTTCACGGGTGATCTCACGTGGCTAAGTCTTTGATGCCACCTGGTGTCAGCTACAGGCGTTTTTCGGAATTTGAATTTTGTTACCAGATCAGCAAATTAATTCTACCAGTTAAGGTGTGTATTTTAATTTTAAAGCATGAATTATTTATCCAGCTAGGGCACATATACATTTATATTAACTAATCTTTAATATTAAGCAAGTAATCAATACATTTTCATAATGCGACGATAAATTGCAGGTAGCTTACACAAGGGACAGCAAGACCATGCAAAACACCCGCGAAATTGAAAAAATAATCTAATTTATTAATTTTAAAAATAACCAGACATTTTCATAAAAAAAAAACACGATCTCTGTGCCCTAGATCTATGAAAACCGAATTTTTACCAATTTGGTTTCCCCTGAATTTTAATTAGTAAAGACGCTGGGCTAGTCAACAAATTTCCCCATAGGAAAGAGGGTTTTTAGGTAAGCCTTAATCTCTGAATAATTTGCAAATTCGTTTTATAACAAACTTGGAAAATATCTGTAATAACTACCATGGACTGAAAAAATGTTGAAAACATTCTGGTTTATATAGTGTTATTTTATTGGAAAGCACGTTACAGTTGTTTTACAATGTTACAAAACAGCAAATAATTAAATTTGCATATGAGCTGCAATGAAAACGTTTTTTTAATAAATTTTTGAAATGATTTGCCGATATTGCCGGCAAAATGACATCGGAGGTTAAAATACCACGCTTTTGGACCAATGCCATTTTGTTTTAATCATTATCTAGACATTTCTGGAGTGTGTTCGGCTTCGTACGTTCGGCCGTTACGGGTTGCAGCAAATCCAGGTGGACACCCACTACCTACAGATTTATTTGTGGCGCTTCGTTTCGGATGAAAAGTGAGCAAACTATTCCGCTTTTGTCAGTTTCGTGTCTAGATATTTCGTGGTTTTCTAAATATTTAATGTTTTCTTCAAGCTTGGTCCACGTTTTGCTAGATGAAATCTTGAGCAGTGCTCTTCATCGCTGCTTGGAAGCTACCTTGATGGAACCTAGCGTAAGTTAAAATACTAGTTTTGTCTGTTTAACTACAATTTAATTAATGGTTTATTTGAACGCTTGTGGTTATTTTGTGTTTTTTTTTTCAGGTTGTGGAAGTCATTTGCGAGCGTGGTTGATTTAATAGCGCTGCCTCCGTATCACCGGTGAAAGGTTAGATATATCAATGCTGTTCCATAATGATAGCAGTGTACATATTGGAAATTATTTAAAATTAGTAGTTAGTTAGCCATCGTTGTTGCTGAACAGTTGTCATAATAATGATTTTGAATATCGGCCGATTAATAAAAGATGACGGGAATAATAAAGAGAACATTTTCGTTTATGATCAATTTAAAAATCGCATTATTGTATTTACTCGTGTGATAGCTTTCCTCAAATTTATGACATTTTAAACTTTAAAATGTATTGCATAGGTGACAATATATAATTTATTATATATTGAATGTGTTGTTAAAATTCCTTATTTCAATTTATAATTCAGAGGTCAAGGGCTTTCATAAGGTTCATTAAGGGGGAACTGAACTTCATGTTTTGCTATGGGGAAATTTTAAAACATACTTTTAAAAAAACTACTTGTTATAATACAAAAATAAAAATTGATAAAAATGCAGTATTTTTGTAGCTACTGCATGATCAAAATTTCATAATTTTCCCATTTATAGTGAATTTTTTAAAAATCAAAAACTAAAATACGCCACTAGGTAGCAGCAGGTACTCGCACGGTTTGTATTCCAAAAAAAAATGATAAATATTTTAGTTTTTGATTTTTTAAAAATTCTCTATATATGGGAAAATTATGAAATTTTGATCATGTAGTAGCTACAAAAATACTGCATTTTTATCAATTTTATTTTTGTATTATAACAAGTAGTTTTTTTAAAAGTTTGTTTTAAAATTTCCCCATAGCAAAACATGCAGTTCAGTTCCCCCTTAACCTGATATACCTGTAATCTTAAATTTTAAAAGGCCATTTTCTCCATAACTTATAATACAAAAATAATGAAAAAAATTGCTCAATATTCATCCCGTTTAGGTGCACCAAGCTGGCTATTTTTTAAGAATATATTTCCTCCAATTATTTTTTAAATGTTTCTTGAAAGGTTGCAGAATCATTGCTTGGCCGATAAGGGTCAGCACGTGTCCCAGCAAAGTCATCCCAATTTCAAAAAATATTTATTTACAAAATAACTGGAGGAAATAGAATTTAAAAAAATAGGCAGGTGGATGCACCAAAACGGGATGAATATTGAACAGTTTTTTTCATTAATTTATTTTTATAAGCTATGGAGAAAATGGGTTTTGAAATTTAACATTACGGTTATGGGACTTGCTCCAGCAGGTCATGACCCCAAAAAGCTAATTGCTATATAATTCTGGATTCACATGCATACTGTATCTATCTTACAAAATATGATCACTATTTTGGGTGCCATAATAATAATAATAATATTTTGGATTAATTTTTTTACAATATTTTAATTTTGTGTATTAAAATGTGTTAAGTGGCTCCCTCTGGTGGCATTTTGATATGGAACGTCTCCATTTTGTGTTCCATGATTTGCATGTATTAATTGAAATTACGTTTACGGTTAGGTTTACACTGAATTTTTATAAAATTAATAAGTTCAGTTATTCAAGGGTCTATGTTGAGAACATCTTTTATAATGGTAAGCTGTTGAACTTTTAGTTTTATTAAGCCTAATTGTCGTTTTGTTCCAAATTCTTTGCTTCTATTCTTCACATATTATTCTTATTATTTCATCATTAATTTAAATATTGTCTATTCTTCTGTGTCCGAATTTGCCCTTAGTAAAACTATTTTATAGCTAGACATATTTTGTTATAAAAAAAATGTGCCGGCTAGAGTTTGTTAGAAGATTTGGCAGAAGGCCACAAAGTTAAAAGTTAAAGAGGAAATGAGAAATTAGGGCCAATTAAGTGGGCCATAAACGCTTTATAAGGATTCCTTTATTAAATACTCCACTTCAAATAAAAAGTTTGAAGTTGCATTGCAGGCCACTCGTTTCGTTATTTCGTTTCGAGAAGTCATCATTTTTGGGCTCGGATAACAAAGGCACAAAACACTTTCGATGAATATTTTATTCATTTTTAATCATTATTTCCTCGAATTCGTATTCATGTTCACTCGTGAAATGTAATGGTTTAAGCTTCCTTATTAAATCTCATTGAGTTCATTGGTAAAATATTAAAGAAGTTATGAGTCTATGATTATAGTAAAGCCTTTGAATAAAGTTTATATGACCCAGATTATCAGATAGGTTCATGAAAATGCTGTATAAAAAGTCATTTATTTTTACAAAAATCCATACAAATTCTATAGGGTCTGTACATGTACAAATTTCATCGAAAAATCACTAGGTTTAGGTGGAATTATTTGGCTCATCGGCTACTTGAGCATGCCCTATATACAGTGAAACCTTTGAATAGCGCTCCCCAATTGGACCGAACCATGAGGTGTGCTACTTGGAGGGATGTGCTATTTGAAGTTTAGCTAAAGTAATTACCACAATGAATCAGATAGTATTATCCTAATGAAGATGCACAAATATATACATGTATGTTGCAATTTTAAATGGTTTTAACATAATCAAATCCGAAAAATACATATACATTACATGTAGAAGACAAATATACGCATCTATGCAGATGTAACCATTTTTACTTTATATTAGGCGTGCATGCATGCATGTATCTAAATAACTTTTCTAAATGGTAAACATGCATTCACTATGCTATTTTATTGGATTTTATATGTGTTTTATTTGACATGGCCTCATTTTGAGATTTCCCAGTTAAATTTCATTGTTGCATGCTTTGGCGTACGCTCTTCGCAGGTAAAATCGTCATTTTGTCCCAAGAAACAGTGCGCAAGTCGCGTTTCGCAGGGAATACGCTATATATAGAGGTACATGTAGTTCTATAAAATCGATCCGTGCCAACTACGAGGGTGCGCTACTCCCAGGTAGTACGCTATATGAGGGGCTCTTATTCGCAGGTTTCACTGTAGTGTCGTGTTAAAAAGACACCAAGCGGCTTATGGGTGGCGCCACAGGTGTTAAGGCGCATTAACCTCAGGAGCAAACCCTTTACCTGTAATCAAGGTGTATGTAGACTGGTGGGAATACTCGCCCTCCACTTGACAGGAAAGCGCGTACCATCCGTAGGTGGCGCTGTCATCCAATTACTCCCATGCATCTTGCATTGCCATAGCCAGACATGTT
>JAQGCC010001723.1:0-21810 GCA_034698905.1 Xestoiulus laeticollis | reverse complement strand
GGATGGCGTTGGCGCATAAATCTCTGTTGTAGTGTGAACCACACGCCAGATTGTCCGGTATGACAATTATGACGTGGTTGTGACGTCAGAGGTAAGTTCTCCGTCGAGTCCGTTAGGTGTGAATACGGCATTAGATTCCATTTTGAGTCCTGGATCTAGTTCCTGGGGATTTAAGTTTTTTTGTGTTCACATGTATACATTAGATGCTTTTTTGATGTCCCATGCAAGAATTGGCATCCATGCAAAATTTTTTAGAGTTGTGTACTATTGTCAATCTACTAAATAAAGCTTTGGTTAGTTGTGAGTTTAATTTATACATATGTATATGACAAGGAGTAAAAAACTTGGTGTTGTGATACCAAGACAACCCTAATGAAAAATCTCATTGTATGATGGGCCTAATCCATGGTTTATGGGATTATGGAACATCTCATTTTTGTTAAAATTGAAAATTATAAATCTTTTTGAATATATTTTTATTAGATATTAGTCTCATAATAGACTCATGAAATGTTATTGTTAATTGACTTGCTGTAGTTCCGTAGAATAAAATCCCAATGATTTTGGAGTGCCATTAGGTCCCATTGAGTGTCTCGCTATACATGTAATAGTCTCATTAGAATGTTCTATGGAACATTCTAATGAGACTGTAGGGTAACTCAAATAGCTGAGCACTCTTGGACACTTGAGTACATTGAAAATTGAGCACTTTTGCAATACCACTCGTTTGAAAAATGTTCGTGCTCAACTGAGCAGATCTCAGGTCCACTCAGTTTTTCACGACAATTTCTCGAACGAGTGGTATTGCACAAGTGCTCAACTTTCAATGTGCTCAAGTGCCCAGGAGTGCTCATTTATCAGATTTCCCTTATATATATATATTTTAGATTTTCTCTGAGACCTAATGAGATTAGTCAATTGGGGTCTAAACAACTTCTTTGAGCAACAAGGCAAGATGTGGGTAGGATGGTTAGCAAAAATTGTTTTAAAAACTGGAAAAGTCAGGACAGTTGCAAATTTCGTTTCTGTGGGAATTCTGGAGTAGGGTATCTATCTCTCAGTTTAGCCTTTTGCTGTTTTATGTGTATGGGCGTTGTAAGCTTACTGAACTGGCTTCTTTGGGGGTTCTATATGGCAATTTAGGTTAACAAGTGGCTGGTGAATAAACTCGGGCGTTTTCTAGTGTGACAATGCTTTAGTAAACCCGAGTAATGCACATTGCATTGTCTGGAAAAACTATTCTTGGATATCTGTAACTCTTTAATGCCCATTAGCCTGATTTCATGTGGCAATTGGAAAAAAAAAAGCGTTATAGGCCCGTTTCAACTGTGCGATAAGATTGTTGGCAGCAATCTATCGCTTACGGTATTTAGATGGCTGTTTGAATGCATATCATGAGAAAGTTAAAAGAGAACTTGTTTCCGATGATTCGCCGTTTTATTTCAAGTGCTTCTGTAAATGCTACTTTAAGAGCAACTCTTAAGGTAACTTTTTTATTGTGTGTGTTGGTATTTGAAGTGGGCAGCCGAACCCATGACAGGGAAATTCCATCTGGTATGAATGACTTCTGCCACTTCTATAAGGCGAAGTGAGTGCCACCTTCACACGTTGCAACATTCAGTAAAGTGAATATTATCTCTTATAATAAGCGAACACAAATCTTTGTTTCGTATACAGGTGAGGTGGAGAAAAATAAAATCGGCGTTGCTTTTTGGGTAGATAACCTCCTTTTTTTTTATCAAGCTTTTCCATCGAATTGTTTGTGTAAATTTATTAAATAGGCGTGCTATAAAAGTGAACGCTTGCCGCCAATAAAAGAGAAACATTTCAAATAACATTGGCAATTTCGTAGAGCGAAAAGACAAGCAAAGGATCTTTATGGTTTTTATCTGAGCTTTCCATTTCAATCAAGTTTCCAGGCTTTTCTCTATTCGGTTGCACGTATACATTATTTCGATAAAGACGCCACGCATTCCAATCACCACCACGATGCTATATATCTAATAGCTCGACATGTTTGTCAAGGTGCGTATGGGATTTAGATATATATATATATTTTTTTTGACAGAAAGTAATCTCTGCAATCCGTATCCGGGATACAATTTGTCACCTCGTAAACGTTATCTTTTTGGATTGTGTCGCGATTAGATAAAATTGTAGCGCGTTTTGACTTTTATGTTATACAATATCTATATATTTGTATAGCAGTTGCTTTTTTTTTAATTGCGAGGTTAAAAGGGTTAAAAGCCGGTGTAGGTTCAGCACTTATCTTGCCCCTGAATCTGCGGCCATTTTTATATTCATTCTTGCTCAACATAATTTTTCAATTATTAAAATGGAAAAAAAGAATTAAGGATTGTCATAAGTTGCGTTGAGTTGGCTAACACCTGTTTTAGTGCTTTTTGTGTGGGCTGATGCCTTATTTGGTGCTGTAGCGATTGCAGGGTTGCACGCCGCAAGTGTTTTGGTCATTCCCTATACAACACTTACCTCATTTTCAATGACCTGCTTCTGATACTCACCTAAAACCTGCGAGTTGCCATTCTATTTATCGACTTGAGTCGTAATTTGGTTGACGGAGGTTGTGCTTGATCCCAGTTATTGAAATAAAACTCGATTGATTGAGGGCTAATTATTTATAAAGAATGAAAACGAGCTGGACGTTCATCAGTACATGCATAGTGCTTTTTCAATTTTTTTGCAATGCAGCCTGTACTAGAAATATAAAAAATGTGTCATTGCGTACATGTATATGCCATTTGGCATATACGGTAAAGCGGTTGGAAGCTAGTTAATGAATCATTGATTTTCAAATTTATTTGAAAATCATGCCTTGTGTAAGCATATGCTGAAGTGGGACATTGTTGCCATAAACACGGAAACCTGCTCCAGTGGGCCCACATAATTTCCTTACTGTGTTTTTATTTCTCCGAAACCAGTGTCGTTGTATACATTTATTTGTATTTGGAATTGTGTAATCATTGATATTCTTATAGGCATTTTGGCCCCAAAAATACGAAGTTCAATGGAGAGTTGTTTAATTTGTGAAACCATCATTAAAGATGTCCAAGAAAGATTTCAAAATTACAGTCGTTGTTAACACCTGGGGAATTGCCAATAATGATTTACCATTGAAGTCATATAAATATTATTTGAATGCATTACGAGCCATGGCATGATGTAATCTGAATAATTAATTTAGTGATGTCAACTCTTTACAATTGTACTTAATTATAATACAGGATTTCTTGATGACGAAATCTACACGACATAAAATAAAGCCATTTTGTTTTTTAGCTAGAGATATTTGCTAATTACTGACTTTTTCTTTGTCTTTTCAGAAACTTGCAGCACAACTACTTAACGGAAATTCCTGATTTTGGACATCACTTCAATCTTACTGTTCTTAGCTTGTAAGTACATATTAAAATAATTTTGATTCGCTAGAATATCGTTTGCTTATTAAAAATGCTCTCACTGCCTTGCCTCGTGGGGGATCGATGTGGAAAGTAGATGTGTTGTGATGTTTAGTTTTTAATACAATACTGTAGTATACTTCCCAGAGCCTTTAGTGCTCGCGACGCCCTGGCTGGATATGCGATCGCCTGGCATTTGTTTACATATGCATGGACATGTTGTTAGTTCACTCAGATATTCCTTCATTCTGCTTACTGTTATTTTCTTGGAACAAGATGGAATGTGTTTTAACACTGCCACTGGAGAGTTTCATATTTAAAAACTTGAATCCGCAACAAAGACATGTTGATTTTCATGATACCTACCCTGAGTAACTTCACATCTGTGATAACATGTTGGCCACTTGCACTATTATTGATGTGGTCAAAAAGCTGTCAGGCTGAACGATGAGCTTTGCATATGTGACCTTTAATTCTTTGGAGGAGGTTCGACGTGTTTAGGAAGATGTCAAAGTGATACAAGTTAGGAAGTGTCACGTTGCTTAAATGTTGGCTCTTGCAGCTGCCTACCATCCTCAAAATATTGGTAGTTAGCCACATTCTTTGTCTTTAACCTAATCATAGCCCCACAATTGTTTGCTCTAGCAATCGACGCCTGCTTTGGCTAATGGGCCATAATTACAACCCCATTAATCAAGCATTGAATTCCGTTAAGAGACTTTTAATTTTGATAGCTAAGTGGTTACATACATGTAGTTTGAAATATGAGCTTGTAAGCGCATTTTGATATCTGCAGTGTATATGTTCTTCTATCATTGTTCTGATATTTGGTTATTTAAAGTGCATGCATAAAGAATACTGGCTACATGTTGAATTAATTTTAGCTTTCCCAGAATTTTAACACTGATAAAATAGGTAGATAATAAATGGAATAAGATTTATAATGTATATAGTACTAATTTATGCTTGTGGTATCATAATTGTAAGCAGCATACTTATTGAGTAATGTGTTTATCTGTAATATTATATGACAAACCTACATAGTTAAATCTTGCATGTTGTTGATTGACTTTTCTTATAATTTCAGGCATCATAACAATATCCATAGTATCAATCCTCACGCCTTGACATCACTACCTGCATTGCGCATTTTAGATCTTCATCATAACAGGCTAGAGGAAATAGTTAATGGAACTTTTCTTGCTGGCACGAAATTGCAACAAATGTAAGCAATTTTTTTTTCATGACTATCTAATTTGTGTCCATGTTCAGTTATTTTCCTCATTTTCACATCTGCACCTTGGTGATCTTGCCTACATGATTTCTCTAACAGATTACTGTCATTAGTGATAAAACCTTGGAAACAAGGGACATCTGCCATAGCTATTTGTTTCTTGCAAATTTGTATGATTATTTTTCCAAGTGGTGTGAGTAATCTGCTAGAAAATTCAGGGTTGGGGCGATCTGCTTAAAAGCTGTGGGGTGTCTATTTACATCTTGGTGTCACTGAGGCATGGTATCACTTTCATTAGCTACGACACCATGATTTGGTTTTGACATTTAACAAGTAATAGGAATACCATGTGCACCCCTACATCCTTGCTTTTAGGTTGATGACCATTGCATATCTACAATATGGACTTTTTTTTTCTACCACCGTATTATGCCCATTGAATTTTTTTGGAATTTGCTATTATCATCATTATTTGTAACTACGTTTGTAGAAAATAACGTAAATTTAAGTGGTCATGGAATTTCGTTTAAATGAATTATACAGTACAATTGTATATCATAAACCAAAGAAAAGTATATTGTAACTTGTAAAATTTAATTCGCTATATGGAAGCTTTGTATGAAATTGTACAAAGCAAACAATATGATCAAGATGAATCTTATATTATACGGAGCCCAATTAAAGTCAAACCTAAAAAAACAAATGCTAACTTGTTTTTAAAAATCGTGTATTCATGAGATTATCGTGATGGAACTTTATTGTATTTATTAAAACTCAAAAGCATTATTGACTTAGTCATTTTATTTTTGAAAATGTATCTAATATATTATAATTTTAGAATAACTTAATGCAGTAATGTCTGATTTTGTCTAATTTTGAAATTCATCTTCTTTTTTAAGTTGGCTTTCGTTATGATACAGTTCATCAATGTCACATTTTATTATCAGCACTAACAATTTCCTTTCCTTTTCTTAGATCACTTAACAGTAATCGCATAGCTAATTTAGAAGATGGCTGCTTGGATAATTTAACGAGTTTGGAGACGTTAAAATTAGGCAAGAACAAATTGTCAAAACTTCCTAAGGACCTTTTCAGGCAATTGAAGAAACTCAAAACTTTGTAAGTTCGTTTATAAAGTACACTAACAGGATGGCATACGCGTACATTATAGCTTCAAATTATTAACGAAACACGATTACCTATAATTCAAATATCTAGAGACCTGAGCAGAAATCGAATTGTGCAGATTCTCAGCCTCACTTTCAAAGGATTGGATTCTTTGAAAGTGCTTAAGCTTCAGCACAATCGCATAGCTTCGCTACTCGATGGTGCGTTTTGGGAACTTAGCAGCATGGAGCAGTTGTGAGTACTCTTAATACGAAATATTATTAGGTGTATTTATAAACTCGCCGTGTTTATCGTTATTCTAACAAAACAATTTGTTTCCTAGACATTTGGATTATAACAGCATTACCGTTATTGCCAGAGGTTGGCTATATGGGCTTAGATCTTTGCAGCAATTGTAAGTGCTCAGTTTTAAAATTTATTTTGACCATGATCATTCGCAATACAATTGTATAATTTTTGCATTCTTGTTCTCACCAGATCGCTTACTCGGAATAACATCGCCGAGATACAAAACAACACTTGGGAGTATTGCGAAAAGCTTTCTGCACTGTAAGTTATCCTTTTTTCTACTTCGAAATATTGAAAAACGATTTGGTAGTAAGTTTGAAAAAGTATTAAACATTTAATGCATATCGATCTTGTGATCAAATTCTAGGTTGAAATTCAGTTTTGCTCACTAATTAACCTTTCACAAGTAATCGATATTTGAGCGATCTAAGGGTAAAAACAACGTAGAGCATGGTAGAATAAGCATAGGAACTAATTCCTGAAATCGGCGTTTTAATTGGGAAATTCCCATCATCGGGAATCCAATGGAAACGCTGATTTCAGGAATTCATTCCTATGCTTATTCTCCCATGCTCTATGCTGTTCTTACCCCAACCTATGTTCTGCAAGGTATTAGTCATGGCATGATAGGACAACTAAAAATGAAATATTGGATGTGTCAAGAACATTCCCCTTGGAGTAGCTGCCATTTGGAGAATTAAAGGAAAAATCATTCCAAATTATCTTTTCGTAATCCAGTGTGATTGCCAGTATCCTAATATCATAATTGCCCTCTATAACGAATTACAGTAAATCACAATCTAGTGCAATTGAAGTTCTACGTGAATAGGAGAGAAATATAAATGAAAAAAATGGTTGGTCTTATCGGGGATTATTAAGAAATAAATTACACTGCTGTTCTGCCAATTGCAAAATTGGGGTAATTAAGAAATGATGTATGTTGACGTTGAACGTGCTGGTATGAAAAGAGGATGTACCATCATTAGTTTCTAGAGTTGAGATCTTGTTAATATTCCAAATGGATCTACAGAATGACTTTCTGGAATAAATATTTATCGCTATTTTGCACAAAACATATTCCTTGCCGAGTTACATCATTGGCAGAAAAATAGCTTCATAAATGTTGTATTGCATTAAGTTTTAAATTGATTTTAAAAGCATAATTATTTTTTATTTTAACCACTTCAGCTCGTTTGCCTCATCAGTGAACACTTATTCATTTAATTATCAAATTAGTAAATGCAATCACAGACATGCTGCATGGGTTTTCTTGCTACAATGTTGAAACTTGTAATAAATGAAGGGATGCAAGGCGCCATTGTGCAACTGAGATTGGCTTATTTGTAGTTTAATTTTGACCTTTGAGCTGCCAGACTTAAGTTGGCTCGACATAGACCTTCTTTTAATGAGGAAGAATAGCTGTTGATGAAAGTCTAGTGTATCATTAAGGGATTCAACTTAATGGAATCTTTCTGGTGCTTTTTTTTAAAGAGTTGGAAGCGCAAGCTGTTATTTTAACACCATGAAATTAGCAAAAATGTACTTTGACATAGCCAATGGAATAATACCTTTAAATCCTCGTATCCTACTGTTTAATATTAGAAAAAAGCTTTGCATTTATTATTTTGCAATTACTAAGTAGTTGATACAATTTTTTTAAGGATACGCTTAAACATTTTTGTATTTGTTCTCAACGATGCAGCTGCTCTCTTTATATTTAAATTGTCAAAATTAATCCTGATTGAGGTTTTTGACATCGGGAGGTGGTTGGGTGTTTGAAATGAGCTTATTTATTTTTTGTGATTGCTATACACGTTGAACTGCTCTATACTATTTAATCCATGATTAATTTAATTTGTAAATCTCTGAAATCATTGATTTTTTTAAACATATACGTTTAAGTACATTTACATAATCCCTAAGATGTCATATCAAAAGCTAACATTGATGTGTATTCTAAGCCAGCTGCTGCCATCCAATTTAAAATATTCGTACTAATCAATGCTGCATTAATTTATCTTTCAGAGATCTATCGTATAACAACTTGCAAGTTCTAAGGATGGGCGTATTTTCTCGATTGCCAAAACTGCATTATCTCACACTCGAACATAATAATATTTCGTTCATCGAAGATGGGGCATTCGCAGGATTAGGCAGTTTAGCAACGCTGTAAGGAAATTTTAGCTTGCGTGTTGAAATTAAGTAGTTAAAAATTACTGCTAGTTAATCGAGAACTTTTTTTACGTAGAAAATTAAACGATAATGGAATATCGTGGACTATAGAGGACATGATGGGTGCTTTTGTTGGGTTGGACAATCTTCAGAAACTGAGTCTATCTTCAAACTTAATAAAATCTATTGCAAAACATGCATTTAAAGGCCTGGAACATCTCAGTAGCATAGATTTATCCAATAACTCCGTGACTACAATTCAAAATGGATCCTTTGCCGGCATGAAGCCTTTAAAAGAATTGTAAGTTGATTTCTGGGTTCTTATTTTTTGGTTTCGGTTGCGAGATAGTTTATGGTCGGATATGGGTTAAAGTTAATCAATTTTTATAGGCAACTCGACAGCAGCAGTCTTCTGTGCGATTGCCACCTGCAGTGGCTTCCAACTTGGCTTAGTATCATGCCATTTAAAGAGATGGTTACTGCTACATGTGCTCATCCCGAATCGTTGAAGGGAAAATCTGTTCTGGATGTTAAACCCGAAGAATTCACATGTGGTGGTTAGTACAGCATACATTTGGATAATATTGTTACTGGATTTGACAAATCGACTTCCACATTTGCACGCTCTTAACTGGATATTGTCTTTATAATTTCTACAGAGGATTTTCCAAAGCCATACTTCACCGAAGAGCCTCAAACTCAAATCTCTCTGAAAGGCGATAACGTAACACTAACTTGTAAAGCCGAGAGCAGCAGTACATCCGAAGTATCTTTCCAGTGGAAAAAGGACAACAAGGTAATTATCCCAGATTTTGTAACTAACTGCTACGTGTAGTTTTACATCTTATTTATTAAACTCCTTTGTTGCTTGCAGATTCTTCATCATGCAAACATGGAAAATTTTGCCACGGTTTCTACTGGTGATATTAAAGTTTACACTACCATTCTTCGTTTGCAAAATGTATCCAACAAGGATGAGGGTCGTTATCAATGCATCATTTCCAACCATTTTGGACCATCTTATTCTCAGAAGGCTAGGATTACTGTACTTGGTTAGTATATTAACTTGCATATATGGCTCTTTGGTCGAATAAATTATTTTAAAATCAATAAGTGAATGATGAAAATGATGGGTTATTAAAGGTTTACTTCCCTTTTCTTTACAGTGTTTCCCACCTTTACAAAGACCCCGACGGACGTTACAGTAAAAACTGGCAGCATGGCCCGCCTTGAATGTGCAGCCCAGGGTCAGCCTCGACCTCAGATATCTTGGCATAAGTGGGACGGCGAAGATTTCCCAGCTGCACAAGAACGACGGATTCATGTGATGCCCTCGGATGAAGTGTTCTTTATTGTCAACGTCAAGCTATCGGACATGGGCTCATACAGTTGCACTGCTAAAAACACCGCTGGGGTGATCGAAGCTAATTTCACCCTTACGGTATTAGGTGAGCAAAAAATGTTCAATTTTATTCGAGTACAATGATCTAACTTTTGTTTGGCAACATAAAAGTTAAGATTTGTTATATAATAATTTTGGTAAACAAATTGTTAGATCAATGTTGCATGTTTTTCAGAACATTCTTTAATTTGAGAACTTTTAGACTTGTTATGTTTTTAGTGGAATAGATATCAAGGCATAGTGATAATTGCTTGTGATGAATATGTTTAAAAAATGTTTAATCGAGATACGTCAAGTTTTCGATTTGCAAGATTACTTATCCATCTTCTTGTATGCTTTTATAATCATCAGAAATTCCATCATTCGTAAAACCTATGGAAAACAAGGAAACGCGGGTGGGCGTGACAACGGTTCTGGAATGCATGGCTACTGGAAGCCCCAAACCAAAGCTGACCTGGAGCAAGGATGGCACGGTGCTGTCTGACAACAAAAGGCACTTCTTCACCGCAGACGACCAGCTGTTGGTCATCGTCGAAACTCAGCCCTCTGATGCTGGCTCGTATACGTGTGAAATGTCCAACACGCTGGGTACCGAGCGAGGGGAATCTCGCTTGACCGTCGTTCCCAAGCGTCCCGTAGACGAGAGCATGACAGGGATCATCATCATCGCCGTAGTTTGCTGTATTGTGCTCACTTCCTTGGTGTGGGTGGTCATTATTTATAGAACCCGCAAAAGGCATGAAGAATATCTGCCGACGAATACCAACGATACATCCCTCCCTGCGGAACTAGTCAGATACCCGCCTTGTATAGCCACTTGTCCAGATGACTTTAAAGGGTGTACTCAGCATCTCTTCAGTGATGATAACTCTGGTGAGCCGAGTTTAATTTACTTTAGCTTGTGTACGTCTTAACAAGAATGTACAAAAATATAAATGATTTTTGAGGCGATTTGATGCCGAAAGTATTTGGTGTATAGATGCTTGGGACTAGAATAGATCAATAGACCATGTCTGTGTTCCTAGTTATTAAATTCAAGGCATATTATAATATCTCTATTTGCGCATTCCAGAGCACTCCAGTAAGGACAGCGGAACAAGTGATAGTGCCAAACGTAGCAGTGATAATTTGATTCCAACTGACTTGGACGTTCCAGGGAGATCTCTGCTTATGGTGGGAGGTCAAAGACTAGTCATGGCTACCATTGCCGACGGTGACAGTCTTAGTAGTCTAAAGGGGCACCCAAGCAACTCGTCCGTCGACACCCTGTCCAGTTCGCCCAGTACACAGACTACTACTAGTGGGGGCAGGCCACGGGGCTTGTCAGACCCTACCTTTCGCACATTCCTGCCTCACCACACCAACCACGATCGGATAGCGAGTGAGAGACTAATTTCTTCCTCGGCGCCCAACGGTGCTGCACCGCCAAAACTAAGTCGAAGTATCACGCCGGCTGAGGTGACTCGGTGGACTCCCATTTCGTGTTCAACGTCATCGTCGGCGTGGCAAGATCAGCATAAGGGGCTATATACGTGTCCAAGTGAGGATAGGCGGAGCGAGGGATGTGTTACGACACATTCTTTTTCAACGTTTCCACGCAGCAGTTCGTCGCTTTCTCATAAACGTGATGCTGCTGCTTCCCAACTTGTCAGGCCATGTCAAGGTCAGATTGATAATTTCTGGCTATATGCACAATAAAGTGCAATTTATATTTACAAAATAGCTTTACCTTAAAAAACATAACGGACGAGGTCCGCGTTACGTGCAGCGCTCCCTTGTGGCAGGAAATTGCAATTTTCCTAGTGGGATAGAAACACGATTTTAACACAGAACCACATTAGAAATAAACCTTTAAATAATAATATCTAGCGATCTAATTATGATACCAAAATGAAACTTTGGAAGGTTTAAGATAATGGTACAAAATAATTTTGTGAATTTTTTCAAAATAATAAAATGGCAACTTTTTGAAATTTTAACGAAGAAACCATCTTTATTGCTTGATACTGCGACCTTCTATCCCCTACAAATTTTCAATTTTTACACTATGTGGCGCTATCTACTCGCGCATGCGCTGTTTTGTAATGCGGACCTTGTCCATTGAGTAAAGGTGTAGCTATGTAATTTTGTTATATGTCCAAATGCAATTCCTTACTAATTTTTCTTATTATTTTCAGAAGTTCAAAACGACAGTGGCAGCTTTTCAATAGTCAGTGAAGATCTTCAAGCACCTGGTCAAGTGGTTGGTAGTAGCCAAGGAGGGTGCAGTGCTCCTCTGGCATCTACGGTGAATCACAGCAAGTGTTCCTTGCCTAACTTGACGTATGTAGAAAGGACCACCCCCTTTTATAAATCCAGCTTTAGTAAAAAGGATTATAGTCAGTCTCCTTGCCACGTTTGAGGGTGGCTTCATGCCAATCACGTCAGCACAAATCCAGTTGGCCCGCGGTGCCAGAAAAGTTCACTACTGCGGTGTTTTTAATCGTTGTTAATGGTGAATCGCCATATTCAGCAGCTGTTATACTCTGCTTTATTTTCGGTTCTCTCGCTTATGGACGTTCGATGTGTGGCTGATGGGATTGGCTATTAAGTTAGGCATTGACAGTTTTGTGATTGAGTGATTTTAAATATAATTTATAAAATTGGAAATTTGTATCGTAAGTGTACATACATGTATAATTATGTCTTTTAAAATCCCTCCCTGTGAGCTTCCTTGTACAAAGTAAAAATGTACCTTTTGGCTGCGACTCTCCTTGTCAATACCTGCAGTGTTAGCAACTCTTGGCCATTCTTTTGTTCTAAATTATGATTACCAAAGCAGCATTTATTTTTCATTTGGAATTAATTGATTTTTATAGAAATCTATATTATCTAGTTTATTATAAAAGTAAATTAATGTAGTAGCAATCAAAATTGAAAACACGAAAGATTCGGCGTTATTGCGGGGTTTTTTTTTGCATATAATTTCTACTCATTTCCGTGTGTTTTTTGAAATTTTGAACTGTGACATTAACGGAAATACCAATGTCAAATTGGGAGAAAGCATTTTGCAGCAACGCATCATTGATGAAATTAAGCATTGCCAGTATTGACTTTTTAGAAGCGTGTTTAGGAGTGAGCGCAGCATTATACCCATTTAGTACGAATGTGCCATATTCTGTGTGAGGCCATGATGTGTATATTATTATGAATTTGTTAGCCGTTATTAGAATTCTGTTTTATTTTTCATCACTGTAGAAGTTTAGGTGAAAATCCCAGTGAGTCTTTTCTTTCTGACAACTTTATTGAAGTTGCGAGCATAAAATTGAATATTTTTCTTTAATAATTTCTGTTATAGGAAGACCAGCAAAATTGCTTGTAAATGTGGTTTTGAAATGTTCAAATTGATATCTTCCAAATTGCGCTTCTCTCTCGTCTTTTTCTAGAATGTATTTTGAGGATTTTTGATATTTTTTTCCTATCTGATTCTTCCACATTCTAGGGAGTTTTCAATGCATTTCTGGTATATTTTGTCGTGATTTGTTATAATCAACAAGTTGCATAAGCTGTTGAGCTGTAGAAAAATAGCAGCTTCAAGAATATGATACATCCAGTTTACTGAATATGCAGCTTATTTTGTATCGAATGCAAGTTTAGTCATTATTTCATTATTACTTGCTAACTTTTGGAGGAAAAGCGCAAATTCATAATCCGCACTTTATTTGAGTAATTTCCTTTTTGCATTATCATGTATAAGTTAAATATGAAATGCGAAATAACATTAAGTGGTTACACAAAATTTTGTTTTATTCACAATATTATAAGGCTTCCTTTAGAATGTATCGACTTGAATGTTGAAAATGTTTAATGTACTCTGGAAAAATATACTGTACATGACCGGTCAAATTTGTGAGGCGAATTCTTAAGTCAAAAGGAGGAAATAGCCATTTGAACATATTACCATGTGTACAGAAATGCATTGATCTCCACTTCAAGAATTTGCACCAATTAAACATAAACCAAACGTTTCTCCAAATAATAATTACAGTTCGTTTTTGCCAAATACTTGCACACATTGATAAAGCACTATTTATCTGGTCCTGAAGAGGAAAGATGAAACAAATCGTTGTACGGTTTTCATTTCTTAGATCGATGTATAAATGTAATGCTGAAGCCCAAGAGTTGTTTTAAACTCTTGTTTTGTACATTTGATAATGTAATATTTGAATTTTATTTTTCGTTTTTCATTAAGGGTTACCCTGTTTTCAGTGCAAACAGTCCTAGCCCAAAATCACCAATGTTATCCTTGTTTCCCCTCCAAATCTTTCATCTTGCTGCCACGACTATTCATCCCTGTTGTAAAGCCTTTAGAGAACGATCAAAATTTCTTCCCTTCCTTCATTTTGTTTTGCATACTTGTTCATTGTTGCTATGCAGATGCTTAAGAATGTAAGACTTAAAGAAATAATTAAATTTACAATTCTGAATGCAAAGTTTGATACTGGTGTTTTATCATACTTTTTTAAGCTATATAAAGGTGATCTACAACACCACCCTTCCCTATGGTAAAGTTTTCAGTTAGCCTTGCTTCTGTTGAAACACAATTTTAGAACATTTTAGAATTTAAGTGTGAATTTATGATATCGCTTGAGACAGTCTGGACATTTTTACCTAACCAAACCTATACTTGTAACGTCAAGTCTCTGGACCAGTTGAGCAGTATTTGGTCGGTTATAAAGGTGTAAAATATATTCCTTTATTTCGGATCGTTTCAAGCGATATGTTCACAATAAACATTTTTTTAATCGGCCAGGAGACGTGCCGAACCCTTACCTCTGTTATTTAGTGTAATCTACAATGCTTAATGTTATTATTGATTGGAGTTTAGGATTCCAAAGGCATATAAGGACAAAGAGAGCATAAATATCAATGGGTTAAAGATAGCCGACCCAGTTGGGAATTGAAGGTTTTCCAATTGCCAGGCGATAAGCATTCTCATCGATGCATTGTTCGTGGTGACCACGGTAAGAGTTAAACTTTTATTACATTATAGACATTTGATTTCTCAAATAACTTAATCAAATTCTTGTACTAATTGCATTTTCCAAATTTTCATTGTTTACATTTATTCCCAAATTAACAGTACAGTTTCTATATGAGTGGAAGATATATTCTATTTTCAAAAGAAAAAAGCTTGTCTGAGGATTGTATGCAAAATGTTGGAGAAGAACAAAAATGCATTTTGGATGACCAGTTTCTAATATGAGTAAAAAAGTTTAACAAACATTTATAATCTGTAGAAAGCATATTTAATGTACCCTATGTGATGACGGAGTACAAATAAATACATTCATATATGAACAAAGCATTTTATGTATTTCTACAAAAATATGAACAGATGAATATGTAACTAATTAATCCATGATAAGCGAAGCTTTGATCCAGTGATAACCAGGAAAGCCGACACTGTAAAGTATAAAAACCAAAATCAATTATACATATTCTACCTGGTGATAACCAGTTCTCAATATTACGTATTTGCACAAATAACAGTTCATTATCCCATTCACAATAGGTGCCTTACTGCCTATCGATTTGTGCAAATATTAAAATCAACCATAATGTACCATTGATTGTAGTTACAAAGGAGTTGGAGGTGCCATTAGATCTAATCCTGTCATTTCTCGAGCAATCCAAACACCTGCTGCAAACATAGCCCAACTTTTAATAAACGACCTGAAATAAAACGTGCATGGCTGGTGAGTAGGCTTAGCGCACCGAACCCATGGAAAATGATCTGCAGTGGCGTGGAACACGTTAATATTTAAAAATTATGCCACATTTGGAAAGATAACTTAAGTTGCACTTACCAACGGAATGGATCAGAATAAAAACTTTTTATCGTCGCTCCTACAGCAAATTTACCGCTTCCACTTGCACGTACAGCCTTTAACTCTGGAGCCATTTTTAAATTTTCTACAAGTACAATTCAATCAGCCATGTTGGGACTCCAACATTGCCCGCTTTTATAAGGTTGGATTTTAAAATAATTCGCAAAACTTGCATTAGACTATATAAAATATTATTATATTCACGTGTGATACAATACATTAATTGCTAAATTTTTCTTAGTTTCCGAATCATTTTAAATAAATCATAGGCTTGATATTATTATTCTAAAATGCAAGGCTGGAGTTTAAATATGGCTTCCTTAAAACCTATTTCAGCTTCAATTTTTTAATTTACTTCCGTAAAATTTAGGGAGAATTTGATCAAGAAAAAATCTTTAAATTATTTCCACTCCATTAAATAAACTAAGCAATATTTAATTCTTATTATTACGCTTAAATAAAGGTTAACTTATTGAAAATGATAAGTATTAAGCAATTTTGTACAATATAATTATTTTATAGTTGCACTTTTTTATAATTCAAGGTAGGGATTTGTTGGCATTGTAATCTTGTCACCCTGTGAACAGCCGTTGGCTTTTGCATCATTCATTTCGTAATAAGTATGTCTTCGTTTAGAAATTTGAGCTTGTTTTCATGGAGTGAAATTCTAGGGGAGACCAGAAAATGGGTAATTTTATTTTAATACCCTCCAGAATCAAGGAGGCAGTTACGCAGTGGATTAGTGCCCGAGTGGATATGACTTGGCCCTTCCCAGATTTTCATAAACCTCATTTATTATGGCGGATTGGAAGCACAATTGTCGTTCCTTTAGTAGGCGCATTATCGAAATTCATGGCAGGTGAGTTCAATAATCGTTGTGTAAACCCAATTTTCTGTACTCGTGGTTACATTTATAAGTTAACTAGTTGATAGAAATCGTTTAAGTTTTAATGCACTATTATAATTTATTGCTGAATTACCTTGATGTAACATTAGAGTGTTAACCCTAAACTTGGTTGACCCCATTTGATCTTTGATCTTCAAAGATATGGGATGACCGGGCGATTATTTCATAGTGGACTATGCCTCGTGTTTTAATTAAATTATTACATTGTATCAAAACTATGCCTATTGTTGTTGATTTTTTCATATACATAAATACAAGTTCAAATGTTAAATATTTGGTAAGGAAGCTGTAAATTGATACAGAAGACTTGTCTGAGGTTAATTTAATTCCCCCATTTATTGCCATAATATTCATGTTATTTATATAGACCAATTCAAAGTACGTGTTACTTCCTTGTATGCAGAGCTTGCATGTTCGTGCGATATAATCACATCTAAACAGATAAATAATCCTTAAAATTATCTTCTAGATAAAGCAACAAGATAGCTAGTTGAAAAGCTGTTAATTTATTGTGCGATAATAATATAGCATACCAATGAGGATTTGCTCAAATCTTTCGTTTCACTCTGTACATGAACATGTTTGGGAACGTGAAATTCGTTCAACAAGTTTTAGTGGTACTAGTGACTATGTATAGCTTCTTCAGTTAAATTTAAAACTTGTTTATTATCAATATACATATATTAACCCATTTTTCAATGGCGTGATGTATCTACATTGGATATGAGCTCATTCCAACCTTAATTAAGGCCTCGTACTCAAGGTTAACTGGAAAACCAAAAATGTTTTCCTGTTAGACCTGTTCGTAAAGTTGCAAAACCATTGCTTGATAAAAATTCGATGTACACAAAATACATGACTGGCCAAAGAAAATTGTTGGCATTAGATTTGCTTCTATTTGCACCATGCCCTCAAATTAGAAACAGGAACATTGTTTTAACCATCAAAGTTGCGTGTAACATGCGGTTCAGGCGTGCTGCACTCCAACTCGTGAAGCCTGAAAAACTAAGTAAATTGCGGTGGAAGTGTGACGAAAAGTTAATTTCTTCACTGTGTAGTATTGCACACTTCCTATATCTTATGTAAAGTTATCATAAAGAATTTATCAATTTAATCAGGCAGTCGGTTCTGTAATTGAATTAAAACAAATTGTCTAAGAATTTCTATCACTTGCTTTACAGTTTAATATACTTGACCTTCGTAATCTTAATTCTTCATGCCTCCTATTACTGTGTGATCTAAGATTTCCTAATCAAGAGGTTTTGACTACAGTCAGCATGTTAAAAGTATGCAAGTATAAAGCTGATCTATCAAATTTTCAATAGGTACAAAAACAAACTATTAATGTGCTTTTGTCACTTTTCGTACCCATCAAGCTACAATATTTGGAAATCACATATGCTCTCTTGTTGTACTGGCAATTCAGTAAATCATTTCCCACAATGAAGCATGGTGTGTAAAACTGTAAATACAATAATGCAGATCTATACAATATTAGCAATTCGCATATGTTCTCTTGTTGTATTTCTGTAAATCATCTCCCACTAGAGGTGCATGGTGTTGTCTAAATACAATAATACAGTGCTTTGGAAAATATGCTTTTATCGATGCTAGCTTATTTGAGCAAACTTGTTTATTGATTGCCAATGGAATTAAGTCTACATGTATATTTTTCTTCCATTAGGCGATTTTGCTTATATTTAAGCCAGAATGATTAACTTCACATTCCTACGTTTATTATGAAAGATTATATCATCCTTATCAATTCTTTTTATCGTGGCAATTACCGCCATATTGACATTAGAGGTAATAGAATAATCATGTATAACTAAATAAAATGTTATTACAGCACGTGGCCGACCACCACTTTTAAGAATATGCACCAATAAGCATAAGATTTATATTAAATGGCAAGTCTCTGATTATTATGCTAAATTACTGTCGGCTACTAGTATTTTTTTTCCGCTGATGCATGCACATGCATATTTTAAATTCTTAAATCTCTTCAAGCATGGTAATATCACGTTGTTGTTTTTTTAATTTCACAGAATGGTTTAATACTTTTGAAGTTTATAATCGCCATGTTCTGTATGAAGCTATAGAAAAGCGTCCATCACATATTCCATTATTAACTATTAGTAATCACAATTCATGTCTGGACGATCCAGTGCTTTGGGGTAAATATTTTCACAATAGTGTTATATCTATATCTGATCGGTATAAGCTATTTTTGACTTTGACAATTTGACTTTTTCAGGAAATTTAAGGTGGCTTCATCTGTTTAGAGTTCGGCGAATGCGTTGGAGTTTAGCAGCCCATGATATTTGTTTTACCCAGATGTCCCATGCAATATTTTTTGGTCTGGGAAAAACCATCCCCGTTGTACGTGGAGATGGTGTTTATCAGAAAGCAGTAAACTTTTGCATAGAACTCTTAAACAAAGGCGAATGGGTACATATATTTCCGGAAGGAAAAGTAAACGAAACAAAGGAATTCATGAGGATAAAATGGGGTATGATGTTTATTTTAATTATGTATGTTCCATTGTTTACTGCTGTTTTATTTTCTGAATTTAATATAAGGAACAGCAAATGTACAATGCTTATTGGTCTAGGGATTTGTATGGAAAAATAAATTATTTACTAAGGTCAATAAACCATAATGCAACTTATTGAAAAAAATTGAAGTTAGTGAAAAATTCGTGCCATTTCAAATTGTCGAACATGCTTTTAGCTAGTTTTTTATTTCGAACTACATGTATAAATATGTTGTGGTATAAACTATAAGCATTAATGGGAAGCCAAGGGTTTATCGCTAAATTATTGAAGAAATACAGACATGTTGCTCAAATAGTTGAAAGTAACTGTATAATTGTACATAGAATAGTTTTTCACAAACTCGTTACAGTATTGATGTTTCTATTAGCTTTCATTATGAGTATGAATCGTCCACTACTGCAAAGTATTCAGTGTAGAATTTTAAGATTCTTCCGGGTGTTTAAAAAAATGAAATACACTTGGCAAATGTTCAAAATGAAATTCCAAAAAGATTGTGTTTTTTTGCGTTTGATTTTGGAGGCTTACCAAGTGCATTTAATTATTTTAAAATTCAAGAGAGAATCGCCGGAATTCTACATTAAGTTTGACGCAGTTAAGGGCGATTCATATTACATGAGGTACATGTAAGTTGAGTCTTGCAGTAAAAACTAATTTTAAAAATGGGACTTCCAAGTCTTCCAGTTTTGGCAAAAGGACTTAAATTTTGATTATTTTTGTTGTTGTTTCCAATTAGGTGTAGGCAGGTTAATAGCCGAATGCCAAGAAGCACCAATTATTCTTCCCATGTGGCATGTTGGTAATAGCATTGTTGCCGCAACTCATATTTGTGCATTTCCTAACATTTTTCTGTATTATTGTTTAATGTGGTTTTATTTCGTTTTTCAGGAATGGATTCAGTGTTACCTAATGTTGAACCATATGTTCCAAAAGTGGGAAATGTAAGTACTGTAAATAGTTGTTGTGACATTTATACTCATATTCGGGCAATTCTGAGACTTTTTCTGGTTTATTTAATAGAAAGTGACGCTATTGATAGGACAGCCACTAGATTTAAGAAAATTAGTACAGCAGCTAAAACTTGATAAGAAAAGCGAGGTAAGCTCTCGGATTATATGTCTCTGGCATGAGTTGCCAATTAATTCTGCATTTAATTTGTCTGTTATTTTTTAGCTTGAGCAAAGAAAAACAATTACTGATACAATTCAGGAAGAAATGCGGGTACTGAAGGAGAAAGCAGAAAAATTGCATATGAGAACAGTACAGCAATGAAAACCTCAAGTGCTTTATATCATATCATAAAACTACACTGAATTAATACCATGCTCAATATTGTGACCAGCGCCATTACTGGTGCTTGGAAATCTAAAATAGCACAATTTATCTTAAAAGGGCAATGCGAAGAAAACATCTGGAATCTGTAGAATTAATGAGCAATTTATGCATAATTTCCAGAAAACGATCTTCCTGTCGCAAATTTTTATGACTTTTAAAAAGACACTTTAATATATCACATATTGCTGTTTGGTGCTCTTGCTGGGTTTTTTTTAAATAAAAAAAAAATCATGGATCATTTTAATAAAGTAGCTACATGTTTTGTAACGAATTTTGGGAAAAGTTCTTAATTATGTAGTTTTGATTTTCCTAATTAATACCATGGGTTCGAATCATATATCATGTATGCAAGATTGGATTTTAATTAAATGACTTCTTTAGTGAAGGATTAATAAGCAGGTCTATATAGATAGAAGTTATGGATTTGAGATTAATTTTGGCTTAATTGTAGTTTTTGCTGCACATTTTTTCTAAACTTCTGCTTAAATAGGTTAACTTGAATACTCAAACCGATTTTCCAGGAAGGTTTAAAACTTCTCCAATTGAGTTATTACCCAAGGTTGCTTAACATTTTATCCTAAAATAATGTTCTGTAATTTTAAATTGACTACATTGTGTCACATTCATTATGTATTATATTGCATTGAACAAGGCTAAAATTGAAAATCATTTCTTAAGATATATTCTATTTTTATTACAATAACCTATCCATATCAGTAGTTCAGGTCGATAGTCGCTATTGCATGCCAGAAAAATGTTATTTTGTTATGCTGTTTGACATGGTGAATTCTTTGGCAAAAAATAATGTACTTCAGGAGAATTGTACAAAGATTTCGATAATATGTAAGAAATCGAAAATCATTTCTTTATATATATTTATAATATTTTTGTTACAATACACTTGTCCATATCAGTAAATCAGGTCGATATTCACTATTGCATTCAAGAAAAATGCTTTTTTAATACAGTGTTTTGACATGGTGAATTTTATAACAGAAAATACTTGTACTGCAGAAAAATCGCACAAAGATAGATAAAAAAATTGAAGAAACAATTCTATATTTTGTAAAGCGCATTATTAAGCTTGTGACATAAATTAGCCCATATTGACAGCACCATCAGCATTGGAAAGGAGAGTTATGCGTTTATAATTGATGATTCAAAAATAATCGAGCATATCTGAGGACAAAGTGGCTCTTGAATACAAAAAGAAGAGATAAGTCAATCTCAAGACCTGGTCTGAGTGACTTTCTAATTGAGTGACTGTATCAATTCCTTATGTTAAAACTGATCCACAACACCACCATTTCCTATGGAAAAAGTTTTCAGTTAGAGTTGCTTCTGTTGACACAAATTTTAAAATATTATCTAATTGCTTATCTTGGGAACAGTCATCAATTTTTGTATGAAAATATTCAGTTATTTATTAAGGGGGATCTGAACTGCATGTTTTGCTATGGGGAAATTTTGAAACATACTTTTAAAAAATCTACTTGTTATAAT
>JAQGCC010001722.1:0-21812 GCA_034698905.1 Xestoiulus laeticollis | reverse complement strand
TTCTAGCATCGTTTTTTAGCATCGTTTTTCTCGTTTGCCACAGTCGTCTGGTTTTCGTAAAACTTTCGCGCGGTGTAGACGCGCCTTTAGATTCAGGATATGGAAATAGTAAATTAAAAAGAAAATTATGCCCTTAGCATGCTATGTACAATCAAAGTATACACGTAACAGAAATGCTCCACTCTCTTAAATTTGGACTGATTGAGGACAGGCGCGAAAATTTTTAAACGTTTTAATCTTCCCGATTATTCACATCTTTTTTTTTAAATATTTTTGTGCCTAGTAATTATTTTAGAAGTAGACGTAAACGGAAGAAGTGTACCAAAACGGATGCTTACTATTAGTCCTTCTTTTTGCATGCGATTAGACGATGGAATAGCCTTCCAAGTGATAGTTAAAATTCATTTCACGTTTAATTTAACAATGATGTCTAAGTCGCTACTGACGTAGCCGCATTCCCCTTGAAAATGGGTATGCCCCTCATCCACCTCATAGCATTTGTTTCCTGACTGTAGTAGGGTACTGAGTTGAATTGAGTTGAACTTCAAACTTCCTTAACCCTGTATTTATGATGCCATTTTTTTCATACGCATTCTGCATTATTTTTATTTCATTAAAATGCCTCATAAGCAGAAAGCCCATTTTGGTTGCATTCGTATTCATGTATAAAACAGCGCCACACTACGACCAAGACTATTTTATTAGATTAGCTAATTAATATTGACCAATCAGGTTTGTGGAATATCATATTCTATAACTTGAAGCAAAGTTAAACTGTGAAGAATAGGCGATTGTCAGTATTCGGCCAAATACGAAAAATTGAACCAACTATATTCTGCCATGAAGTGAATGTGTTAGGATGGTCTTTTGTGTATTTTGGCTCTTTAATGAATCCAATGAATATTGCAAACAGCAATGTAGAAGAAGAATAGTGAGATAAAGCTGCACGAGCGATTACGATACCGATACGTTTACGATTAATGCGTCATCAACCGCAACACGCATGCGTGGGTGCCAAAAGACCCATCGCCATTCGCTAAAAAACATTTAATGACATATGTTTATGACGCGTAATCGTAAACGTATCATAATCGATGGTACAGCTTTATCTCACTATTAATAATATTACGGTTTAACAGCAATAGGGTATTGGTGGGATTGTGCAGGTTTCCTTTACAACAATGGCAGCACTGTTTTTTTTGCCAATGTGCATGCGTGTGGATGACGTTATGGGTTTGTGGTATAGAGGGGAGTCGACAATAGAGGGATTGAGCACGCCTCCTTTAATGCTCCCTTAATGCTAACCACATTGACAGCACTGTAATTTTTTCCAATGCGTTCTCGTTAAGGTAAATCAGTTGACGGGGCATTAAGGGAGGCGTGCTCAATCCCTCTATTTTCATTAGTTTAACGTGATACCACAACGTCTTTATGTAGCATAACGACTTTTACGGCGCGTAACTTATTGATGCGCATGCGTAATAGCGTGTTTATCGTTCTCGTTAAGAATAAAGGAAACCTGCTCAAACCCTCTATTATTCCCTGTTATGGACTTTTTAAGAGTATTTGGGCCCTCTGAAGTAATGTCTCTTGAGTTATGTCTGGATTATTGTGTATATTCAGCAGTGTAATACAGATCCTTTGAACCTCTTAGTTACACAAAACGCATCATAGATGGCGCTGCTAGTAAAGGGGCTCTTTCACCAGTTTCTGACGTTTCTCCAATATTTCGCTTCTATGGAAGATAAGTTTAGATATTTAAACACACGCTACATGCCCAACATTATCTACATGTATGTGTATTTTCGGAGGTTTGAAAACCTGATAGTGCATTTTGGGTCCTTTTTTTTTTCTTTTTCACCAATGAATATTGGAAACGGGAACATGACGCTCGCTTGTTAGCTGCATACGCCTTTTTTCCACCTCTCACAAACCCATGTAGTGTATGAGGCTCGCAATTGCTGCAAAAATCGATGGTAAAAGTTTGTAGAAAAGTGCGGAACGGTGCAACCAGATGTCGGTAAAATCGATGACAACCTGCTCGTTGGTTCGCTAGGACCGCATGGAGAAATAGGCAAGTCGGAAGTTGAGCTCATTTCAGCTTAGTTTCCCATTCGGTTGGGTAGATGCAGCCCTGAACGGTGCTTGAATATCGGGTTCTGTGTTTCGTGTAACTGTGTGTTTTGGCAAGCACGTTTCTACTTTATACGGTCATACTGCGAAAAAATAATAATTCAAGGGCCTTTTAGCGACCAAACTTGCGATTTGTTTTTATGCTCGGATGCAGCTTGTACTACCAGGAATGTGCTTGAGTACATGTCATAGTTTTCACAGGAGTTTATACGAAATCATGGTGCCCTGGGTGTTACTCTTCGCTCTTCTTGTTCAAGGTAAGATGCTTGAATTTTTTAAATTGCAATCTTGGTATCTTGATAATTTGTATACGTCAGGAATTGTGCAACTATATTTATATCACTGTGTTGCACCTTTTCAGGCGGTGCATTAAGATTTGCTTATTTTGCATTATTAAAAAATGCTTTGATAATGTTGATTTGGAGGTTTTTAAAAGAAGTTTGAATTCCTGGATGCAAATAATTTCAAGATATCAATTCACATACATTGCAAACGAGAACATTTTTTAAAAGCTATCCACGAATTAAAACTAATAATGCATTTACCTATACAATCAAGATGCACCTTTCGCACTATATCAAAATTATTACAAAAATGCAACTTATTAAGATAAGGAATTAAGGAATGAGATTCATTTTTATTTCCTGCATGACATCTTAATTTAATAGGTTTTGATTTGTAGTGTGTTGTCGAGTATTTTGGTAAGATGTGACTAGAGGTTTTCAGTGATGTTGAGTTTGAGATTGTTACACATGTTTGAAGGTGAATTCCTGACTCCAAAGATTGCATTCTTGCCTTCTCGTGGCCTTCTTACGATCTTTTCGTGAGATTAGCGAGTCTTAACTGCCATCCGCTTATCGTTCTATCTTCGTTTTATCGAAAGATTTTCTTGTGATTTGCAGTGTTTTGTAACGATATTTGATTTAAGATTTTTGCCACAAAACGTGCTATTAAACGTGCTTCCTTCCTGATTAGCATACCGTAATTTTATTATTTTTTTTTAAATAATTTTATCTACAAGATATCTCTTTATGTGTTTGTGTGGAGATTTTGATCTCTTTCTGTAGATTATCGATAGTCCTAGTAAAAATGAATACATGTACGTTTCTTGATGTGATATACATGTACTTTGAATTGAATAATTCGTTTCTGCATACAGCTGTTTTATGATAATTTCTAATATTTCTCATATTTTTAACAAAAATGCTATAGGATCACGATATGTGCAAAATACAAGTCATGTACATGTACGCGTCTGAACAGCCTTTGCAATGACATATTAATGTCAGAAATATACAATTATATGTCGTAATATAATAAATGCAACTTTTGATCGAAATTCAAGGCCCACAGACTAATTATTAACTTTTCCTTTAATCTATACATGTACAATGTACATCAAATGTATTGCATCTTGTTTTATTTCAAAATCCAAAAATGCCTTCAAAATCATACCACATTTTTCTGATATTAATTTGACATTCCAAAGGTTTAAGACTTTTCAGATTAACCATGTTGCTGGGTCGGTTTTAAACTTTGTAAATGCTATTTTTTGTTTCTGTTTTTCTGTTTCAAAGTGGGTGTTTTAAATCTAAATGTAATTGATGAGGAAGTTGGCCTGTCGCCGTTCATGGAAATGCTCGATTAGATTTAACCTTGGGTACTAAGACAAAGGTCAAGCTCTAAATTTAGATCGTTACTAAATTATGTGACTGTAGAACACATGACTGATTTAACATTAAGGTGCCTGTACACTAGGCTACTTTTGTTGCGCAGCTTTTGTATGGGGTACTCATAACTTGTGGTTATATAGCCTTTTGATCCGCAACGACCTCAAAAATTTTGACTTTGATGGGACTGGCCAATCAATCAGAATTCGAATTACATTTATGATTGATTGAAATTACAAATTTCAAAGTAACCCTTACAAAAGCTGCGAAGTTTTATAATTGGCTGCGCAGCAAAAGTAGCCTGGTGTACAGGCACCATTCTTTATACAGTATGCAGGGAAACTATTGGAGATTCTAAATAAGTGTTATAGCACTTTCATTTAGAACTGATAGATGGCGCCCTCTGTTTTCAGTGTTATTCGTATTGGATTGTGTGAGATCATGTTACAAGTTATATATCTTAGGCGAAATAAAATACGTGACCTCGCCAAATTCAGAAGGATAAAAAAACAGATTTTTGCATACTAAATACATTGCATATAAAAGTGAAAGGGCTCCACCAGCAGGTGACATTTAAATGAAGCGCCGTTACTATTCTGCGTCTAAATTTCATCACGTCAAAACACAGACACGTGATTTAGCTAGATATTAATCCGTTGAAATTTAAACAATTTGTCCAAGTTTAATTTCAACTAACACAAGATTGAATTCGTGACAGCAGATATTGCAAACATGTTTGAAAGTGTTAATACATTATGTTTATAATTATTAGATGTGCATTTGTACTTTTTAGGAATTTTAACATACTTTCATTAGCATAGGGTGAAAAATTAACGTTTTTCTTCAAAACAGTTGTTTGAATCTTTCTATACTGTAGATTCTGACCTGAATATCATGCAATTTTTTGCTAAATTCTTCCATTGAACGTTTTGCTAAATTGCCTTCTAGCTGCATCTTTTTTTACTTGCGTGGATGTGCGTGGGTTGTGAACGACTATTAAATGCAAGTAGACTCGCATCTATAAATTAAAATCTGCACTCAGCCAGTCATTCTTCCAGGCAAATTTATTAATAATTAATTGGCCTTATGTACGACGTCATCATAGCATCACTTTTTTGTGTCTACATATCGTTCGTAGGCATTTTATGATGGTTTAGTCCTATAGAAACACCAACATGTTTTCGCTTTCTGCTATTAAATCTATCGGATTTTTTCATTATTTTGGCAGCCACTCCATGCGTTATTGGCTCTGGCCTAAATTTTTAATGGCACGTTCAAACTAAAATTTAAAATTTAATTAACCTTATTAATTTGATATTTCAAATATTTCAATGCATGCGGAATAGCCGGCACACTCGTAATGTCAGTGATTCATGAGTCGTGTAGAAGGGGTCGATTTGACAGATTCATAATGACAAGTAGCACAATTGCATTGCATGTGTATTAGGCTTCGGGCAGCCTCTATAAATTCTCTATAAAATCCATGATAATATTAAATGTTATCAAAAGTACAAAAGCTTAGGCTATTATAAGTGAACCAGTTACTTCCTTTTGAATTTGTCTAACAATTTTCTTATTATGGATATTTTTATACCGTTTGCAAAGCTTTTTATAATAAAAACAGGGTTTTAACATACTTGTAAAACCTGGAATAGTCAATTAAAGAAAAGGGATATATTCTGAAAAGTCAGAGAAATTCAACATATGCATAGAACTTGCATATTGTCAGTTATTAGTTAACTCGGCCAGTCCATTCTTCTCAATTTAACATGATTTTATATAAAAATTACAAAAAATGACATATCTTAGACGTTATAAACAAAAGGGACATTTAATTACTATTACAAATATTTAGTTACACCACTATTTGCTAACCTTAAAACTAGTTTTAATTTATATCAGTTTTTATTTTAGATATAACATATAAAAAATTGTTTTAATATTAGTTTGTGATCCCAAGTTGAATTTGAGCAGTTAATTTTATGAACAGTGTTAAATTGTGTTACAATTTTTTTGGGCAACGAGACAAGAAAGTGGTTTGCATACATGTCCTATTTGTTTAAAATCTTAGCAATGTCAGGGAAAATTGCTTGCAAAAAATCACGGTATTTGCAATTACATGATACCATAATAACATTCATTGTAAACTGAGATCATTTATCTGTAAATATGGTAGTTTAGAATTATAAGTATAAATCGTCATATTTTATTAGTTGACTTGCAGTGTAAGTTACATTAAAATATTTTTTATCCAAGCAGTTTATTTAGCAATTTTAAATCTGACACTAAAATTCCTCAAAAACCTTAAATGAGGTTTTGCACAAGTTAGTTCATATAAGTAGTTTTTCAAACTATAGAACCAAAGCCCATTATAGTTTTCTTATTTAGTTTAATCCAAAAAAAATGTGAACGTGTCACCATCGTTTTAAATTTCTCTATGTATCAAAAAAACGAAATCAAATTTTTTTTTTTGCAAGATTGAAAACGAACTGTTAGCTTAACCGTGGAAATAGGATTGAACGAGAAGGCCTAAACCTCTTGTAGGCTGCCAAGAAAATATTCATATTAGTTTATATGTGTGTGCACGATCCAGACAGGTTCATGTAGATTACTGTCAAAATCCAAAAAGCCCATTTGTTTTTTCCATAGCTTTTGCCGTATAAATGAAGAGCAAACCATAGGGTTTTCTGTGAAACTCTTTTTGCTATTTCTAGGTTTTTCTCTCCATATCTTTCAACGTCAACATGTTTACTCTCGGTTGGGATATGTACTGAATTTTCCATAATTTTTGTTTGCTAAATGCAAATCTAATGCATTCTTTTTTTGCATTGCCACATATCACGATTCTGCACTTTACAATGCTTTGGCACTGCATGTCTACTATAAATGTTTAGTTTTCTCACTACACTTTTCAAATCAACCCACATACGCGTGTTAACTCAAACACGGATACAGTTTTCGTGCGAAGAAACACGTTTCTGAAATATATTGATTACGTGTGAAATATTGTTCAATTATGGCACGGTGCAATGAACCTACCTTGGGTATTAAATATCAAAGTAATTAAGTCAGCTTTTTTTTAAAAAAAAAATTCGATTATTTTTATAACTCTAGCAAACTAAACATGTTTAAACACGCACTCTCGTTTAAAGTGTGCGCTGAATAATGATCTGTACTTTATATACTATAGAGGAATGACATCTCAGTTATACATGTATTCCGCAATGTATTGGTATTTTTAATTATTAGATGTTGACATATTTTTTTTCTTCACAATTATATTGTCAGGGAATGCTATTACAAAACTAATTGGTTTGTATAGCCTGCAAGTAAAAATTTACCACATGTCACTTAAATCTATTCTGTTTTAGACGAAATGAAAATCGGACAAATTGTTTAAACTGATTTGCATATGCATTCAGCGACGTTTCAGCAGATTGATATCTATTCTCAAGCATTTTGCGAATTGGCGTGGTTGAAATTTAAAAGCTGAATGCTCAGTCATTTCCTATAATATCGCTTTATTTACATTGATCACGTGTTCAGTGGTCATATCATTACGGAGTTTGAAAAATTCTGTATTTTTATCCTCTTTATATTTGGCACGGTCATGCAATTTGTCTACTTAGTGGACACCAGAAATCTGTCCGCATTTTATTGTGTCTTAGAAAACATTGGAAACGTTCCTCTCTGCAGGCTATTATGTTAATTTTTTTTAATTACATGTACAAGTATAGGTCTGTAGATGTACAAATATATGCTAATCTGTAGCATGATTCATTGGTATGCATATTTTTGATTTATTCGTTTATGAGCTGCTAGAAAATAAAAAATCAGTAAAAACCCTGGGAATATACGAATTTAGGGATCAAGCAGTGACTAGGGTGGATATGTTGGTCGAGAAATAAATTGGATTTTTAAACCCAATATACCACTGTACTGAAGCAGTAATACGTGCAGAAAAAACGAGTAAATATATAGCATGTGGAACCCCTGCTCGTTTAAAAAATACGTTTTCTCATAGGTCATATTTTATGAACATGTTGCTTTCAAATAAACTCCCATTCTAGAGGTTGAAATGTTGAATATTTTGATGATTTGACATTTTTGAATGGATACCTTTAGTTCTATCGCAGTAATTAATGCTTTTAAAAATATGGTGTGGCATTTCCTGACATGTCTCTGCAAGATTCTTCTTAAAAAGGTCTGCCTGTATAATTAACTGTATTGGATGATACAAATAAAATTTATCAAAACAAACATAGCCGTAGGCCTACTTATTGTCTAGACATTGGAAATTAAGTGATTTTTTCTAATTAATTATAACTTTTTTATTTTAATAAGTCAGCGTAATTTCAGGATGCGTTGCCTTCAGATTATTTCTGGTTTGCTGAAATGTTACTATTTGCTTTAAATTTGGCGAGGGCACGCATTTTGACCACGATACTTGATGCGCATGTGCAAATCTATCCTGCAGGGGCTTACCCGATTTTTATTTCGTTTAAGACAAACATATAAACGATATACGATTCATTTTGAATCATATATGTTTGTAACTAATCTGGGATACAATTTTGGACAAGTCAGTTTTTGACTGTATATGTAATATATACAGGGTGGCTCAAAAGTGAGTGCCATCAATTTTTTTTCTTAACCGTTAAAGCTGTGAAAATTCTGTTTGTGTGGTTAGATTGGGAGTCATATGACTGCTCAATCCATCCATGGTATTAAAGACCCAAGACCTTTTTGAACGAAATCGTAATTATAACTTTTTTGCCTGACTTAATTTGGACAAAATATCAAATTAGGGAAAGAAAGAGAATGGTTTGTTTGTATTAAAGCAGTTGTTTTCGTCTTCGTTGGCAATTATTTAAAGTTGTTACAACGTTTTTAAGAACAAAGGGAAACAAGAAATGGTAGCTACACTGAAGAACAGTAATGTGCTGCAGCGTAGCTACCATTTAGCGCTTTTATCTGCTCTTAAAATGATGACAAAACCAGTTGAATTTAAACAAACAAATCATGCTCTTCCTTTTTCTAATTCGACATTTTGTCCTAATTGTTACGGCAAAAAAAATTATAATTTCGTTATCGTTCAAAAAATGGTCTTATTGGTAACATTTAATACCATCAATGGATAGAGCACCCAAGACTTCCTGTCTATTATAATCACACAAACAGGAGTTAATAAAAAATTGGGATGGCATTGACTTTTGAAACACCTGACTTTTGATATTCAATATAATACATAATCTAAAGTTACGTTAATAAATTGAGCTTTAGATCTACGGTGTTCCCAGAATACGCTTTAAAATAAATTTCAAGTAACAAGAGCATGATATGCTTGGTCTCTCACTGTCATGGCGGAAGCTCTTGGACGTATAACTGAATTTCGGGATAAACCGCCTGGCATCAGGTTATGCAAATGCTTTCACCGATTTCATTTTTTCCACCGAGGCAATTGTGGATTCAATCATTAACGTCTCATTTGGTCCGCAGCATGCATGCATAATGAGGTAACAATTTTCCGTCGACGATGTTGAACAGTTGGCAATAATCGCGTTTTAAGTGTCCACCAAGTCTGTATTTCGGCCGTGTAAGTGCGTGATTCACTTTTCACATGCATTATTATCAAAGGCAAAATGGTACGTGGCTTACTATACGGAGCATTTAAGGAAGGGTGCAATAGGGGGAGTGGAAAATTAGCCGAAATTAGACTTGTGTTGCATCCGTTGCACGCCAGTTAAACGCACGTTGTCACTCCCTGAAATTTTCTCCATCGAAATTAGATCCATCCATCAATTTGTAATGGTCAAGACATGCTTCGATCGACCTTCGTTTTCATTGATCACATGGGGATGGGCAGCACGAAATGATCACTGCTTTCGATAGGGGAGAAAACAGCAGACAGATGACCACTGCGTGCTGACCACCATTTTCTCTCCCTCCCAGACAAGACCCATTTATTTTTTAAAAGCTGTCCAGATGGATGGATATGTCAGTGCCATGCCAAAATTACAGCTGATGGAACTGAAGGCAACTCTTGCAAAAGTTGCCATATGGCAAAAGGACAAACTATATACCATTAATTGTGATCTTTTTCTGATGATAACGTTTTCACAAATACATTGTGCAAAACATGGGAAACACAAATTAATGAATAGAATGTTAAAAAGCTAGGTTGCTAGACTTCTGGTTCAATTGTAAAATCGTGACTGTACATGTAGAAGGTGGTCCAACACCATTATTCATAAGATAATGTGTAACTTAGTTGTAATAATTGTTTCCATAATGTTGTCCACCCCCCTTCAAACAGAATATACATATGTTTATACGGTTTAAACCGCGGACTTCAAATTTACCACCTTTATTTAAGGCTTTTAACAGGACTGGAAAACCTGGAGTTGTCAGGGAAATTGAATAGACCTGGAATAGTTGGGGATAAGTGATTTATTTTGTAAAAGTCACTAAAATTAAACGCAAATATTTCATTTGTTTTCACATAGCCAATTGTTAGTTAACCTAAAAATCATAAGATTGTACACTCAACCAGTAAGTGCAGTTGTAAATTGGGAATTTCCCATATTAACTTATTTTTGCATATGTGTAATTTTACGATAAAATCACACGTTTTTCACACGTTTTTTACCCAAAAGCAATTATGTTGTCTGCTCGTACAACTTGATGCCAAGAATATTTACTTATCTATTGATTAGGCTTATTTTAATTACTTATCAGTTTAAATTCAGATAGGACAAAGAAAAATTAATGTTAGTAAGGTACATTATGTTATATCAAAATGAAGTCAATTAAGGTGGTCATTTGCAAGAAATCGTAAATTGCATTGTAAAACAGCTTTTTTGATAAAAGGGACGAGAAGTTAAGTTTTTTGTGATATTTTTTTTCAATTTGAAGTCGTCAGGTAGGATGGTCAGATAAATTATTTTAAAAAATGGAAAGGTCAGAGAAGAAGTTAAATTTCATTTCTATTGGAACCCTGATCTATATTTTCTGTTGAGACATAATAAAGTCCCGTTCTATGGGGACGATAATAAAGCAGTCATCGTTTAAGTGATTAAATTGAGAATATTATGAAATAACATATAGTCACTTTCTCTGTATTTACTAAGACAGAATGAACTGATGCACATAATCCAGCGAATGCCATTTAAGTTAATTAAAATCCCTTTCCTATTTCAGACTAGCCCTCTGATTAGCGATGTTTCAGTTGCACTATCTCGGCATTATACTGATATTTTCAAGATAAACTCTTATCGTTTTTGGAAATGTATAGCTTGGAAGTGAATTACAAGCCTATTTAAAACCAATGAAGGGCTCTCCCTGTTGGCACTTTGCATATAGGGGACATCATTGCGCTTCTTCTCAATAGATGTTAAACATCGTTAATTTCATTAAAACTTCCGTGTTTTCATGTAGATTGCATATATTCACGATCAAACGATTTTTGGGCGACGACAGGAGATGTTTTAGTTGTTGGTAACAATTTGAAATACCGTTGAGTAAACTGCATGCAATCCTTAAAGCCCTTCTTAATAAGGTATTGTTCGAAATGGAGATAGGAGATTAATGCATTATGTTTGTGTACAGCACTTGTATGTCTAATGGGAATTCATATTAAGTACCTTAAACATAATTTTCTAAACATTTTCAAGTTCGTGTTTTGCATAGCAGTGTACATGCAATTATTAATGGCAAATGTTGCAACGAGATCAAATTAAATACTAAAGTATATTGGATTTAAAGGGGCGAATTCAGGGTACCTATTTTGTTTAAAACTGAAATAATATTTTTTTAGATTTGTGTGAGACTGTAGTTTGAAGCAGATTTTGAAAATGTGAAAAGAAGAGCCTATTTCATGCTTTGAAATAACATATTATATGCTTGCTGGAAAACTGTTGCCAAATTAACATCGAATTGTAACATCTGGAGCATAGTTGTTTTTAAAACCTTTATAAATTAATGAATCAGCAAAGCGTCACCTGGAGCGCCATTTCCAGTTGCGTGTCCACAGATGGCGCTCTAGTATGCTAGTATATTATGAAAACTTGCAGCGCCATCTGTGTGAAATGGCTTGCGGCGATGAAAAATACATCAAATGTAGATGACTTCTAATAAATTTTGTTGGAAAAAAGGAGTTGGAGTTGTCAGATTATAAAAATGTATTTTACTTTCTCAAATCATGTTTGACATATATTGATCATATTCACAATTATTTAACAAATTATATTTGAACAACTCACAATGTTATGAAAACTACAAAAAGAATTAATTAACATTTGGGAATACATTTTTCATATACATTAGTCTTGCTAACACACTGTACATATATTGTAAATATGTTGTAATTTTTAACAGCTTTGTTTTATTATAATTTGAAAAATAATACCCAAATTAATGATGTCGTATTCTAAATTTACCAAAAATAAATACTATTGTATATAAAAATGCAATTTAATAAATTTGAAATTTATGGTGCATATGCATTGTACATATCCAATACGTTTTCATTAGCTTGAAGCAAAAACGTTAGAATAATATAAAAATCGATAAGATTCATTTCTACTTCACTGATGTATTTTTTCACCACTTATTAGGTAATCATTATGCTTATTAAAGCGTGTTTTTAGTTTATCGATAAAATCACTAATTTATGCATTAGTATTACGAAACACGTGCATATCATATGCGTGTCTGTATAGATCTAATGCTGTTGAAACATGATTTTTAGCCAATTTTTTTGTTGGAAGAGATCTTTTCCATTCTGTAATTTTATAATTGCTGTTTCTTTACCTTGTAAAAAGATTAATCCAGCAAGCATAAATAGCACAGAAAAAAAAGTAATACCATGCATGCTCATGGACTCGTTTGTCAACATGGGTGAAACTTCTGTATAATATGAAAACAAAACGCATTTTTATGTCTACATTTGTAACCCGGTAAAAAAAATCGATTTAACTCATTATAATAAAATTTCATAGAAACGTGTTTGAGCTATAGCATCAAACACAAAAATGATTATGGATCGTTTACCATTTACGATGAAATGGTTTATCTAATAAAATCTTATCATAGGAAGTATGGAAAGTTTATAAGCTTAGAGAAGATGGAAGTCATTGAACCTTTTTGCTACATGCAGAATCTCGAAAAGTATATGAGATATACAACCTGTACAGCAAGGGAAGTTCCTGAACATTGTAAATTAGGCATTTTGCCATATTTTTAAATTTTCGGTTTTCAAGATTATCAGGAGAATTTTTTACCGCTATTTTTGTATTATTGCTGGGGAAAATGCTTTTGGATTAAACAAAAAATACAAAAATAACGTAAGATGCTACCTGCATGAATGTTTTATGCTGTTGAATGTTTTATGTGTAAATTCTAGCTAAACTTAGCCTGATAAGAGATTCCATCCACTTAAAATTATAATGGAGAGACACATTTCGAAAATCAATTGCAATTTAAAAAAATACCTTTTTTTGTTTTTATTGTCAATCGAGGGGCAAAAAAGACATTGGGCTACTTATTTATTCATTAAACTTTCTGTAGCATATTTAGGTGAGAATGAAAATTGTGCATTCAGAGCCACTTATTAAATAAATTATAAAGCTTTTAGGGCACGATGATTTTATCGTATTGGATCAAAAGCATATAGACGGGATTGGCGTTATAACCTTAGTTTTAATATCACCAAAATAACCATTTATTCATAAGCTTATATAGTGTGTGAGGCGAAATAAAATTCTGACAAATTCCGGGTAGGATAAATGTGCGCATGCGTCCCAAGTGTAATAAATCCGTGACCTCGCCAAATGTTAACATGATACAAAATTTGAGTTTATTAAAGTGTTTGTCGTTTTTTTTAAGTTTTCGGTTATTGGAAATGATAGAGAACTTTTGCCATTTACTAAAAAAATGCTAGATCCTCAATTTGTTTTTGGAAACATTAATATTTCCAAAAACAAATTGAACCTGAACTTTATAAAGGTCAATTGCAATTGACCTTTATAAAGTACTGGTTCGTATACCCTTAAATTAATCGAATATTGGAGCAATAGGCCCCAAAAACTCATTTCGCAATTTTTAGAGCAGTGTATATATATAGAAGTGCTAATTTACGAGTGTGTATAAAAACATGATTGTTGTGGTTTTCACTGCTCTTGCTCTTGCACTCTCGCTATGATTGTTATTGTTGGTTAGGTAACAGCCTTTTTTGATATATTTAACCGCACTGCTGGGTTTCTACACCCACATTTCGCATGAATATAGATGAATTTTGGGGTTTCGGCTGTGATCTAGATGATTGTGCTCCACTAGACAATGGATTTTGCTGGAATTCCGAGGGTTTTTGGTGGTCAATTTGCAGAACCTATATCGCGTGACCAATTGGCATGTAATGTACCATTAATTTAGTTACTGGGGGGAATATATGAATGGCATTGTGCTGGCTAGACGAAATCCCATCCCCCACTTTTCCTCCGTAGGGTCCCTGCGATGCACGGCAACATTCATCACTGTCTAACCCTGTGGGTTATATTAACTAATATGAGACTATTGAGGCAGTATATTGACATTAAGGTGAGCCTCATATCTCTATGGAGTCGATTTAGCCAATATTGTATTGCATTTGATAGATGACGACTTGGGTGGAGCTCTTTTCTCTCTTTCTCTAGCTGCTATTCTGCTAATCAATACAAATGGCATAGATGGCGCTCTTATTAAAGGACACGTCACTTCTGAAATCATGAAGGGGTTACGAAAATATTTTTGGGAATTTAATTTTGTTTTTATTAATTTTGGACATGTGTAAAAATACAGTAAATATATATTGCAAAACCTGTAAATAGCGCACTAACTGGAAGTAGTGATCCCTCGCAATCGGCATGGATCAATTTTACCAAACCAGCTTAACTTGCAAATAACACTCCCTCCGTGCAAGTAGCGCACCTTATGGATCGGTCCTAATGGTGTGCGCTATTCGCAGGCTTTGCTGTATCTTATAGTGAATGTTTTGTACCGCAAAACCTGACATGTGAATAGCACAAACCACTGGGACCAAACGAAAAGTTGTTCTATTCAGAGGTAAAGAGCTACATTATTTGCAGGTTTAGTTAAATTAAGTGATGATTATTCATACACTCCGACCAATATCGCTATTCGCAGGTAAAATCGGGATTAAATCCCTGTAACACATAGCGTATTTTATATTTATCGAGGCTTACGCAATTTTTAGGTAAATTGTTCAATGAAATCAACACCTTCAGATTTCCATATGAGTTATCACGATTTCGAGGTTCGCTATTCGCAGGTTTAACTCAATTTAAACTAACGATTTTGTGCCATTGACAAAAATATCTTAAAATGTTTTCCAAATTAAAATTTTTAAATAAATCATGTTGATTTAAAGCCTTAAAATCGTGGAAACAACTTCGTGTTTTATTAAAAATCTGATTTTATATCCTTTCATCCTATGTAGTTTGTAAATGGATCTTAGATGTTTTAAAGTGTATGAATATGTTATATATACAAGCACTTTATATTGAATTGCGAGAATAAGCTCAGTAGAAGAAAAAAGTGCAATGATGTTAAGATACCAGAATTAAAATTTATAAAAAAAAACTGTTCTACATATATATGTATGTATATTGCAGTTAATCTGATTTTGCATGCAATGGGGGGATTTTAATCTAAGTACAATGGGTATTTTGATGAGGATAGGGGGCCCATAAAAATGGCAGCTCTAAGCCATTTATATTGTCGTTCACAGACCGAGTCAGTGTAGAGAATCACTAATTAGTAAATAATTCATTAATTGCAAATGCGCAGGTCTTTAAACCCGAGTTTGATATTATTTGCAGATTAATGCCAACTAATGTTTATAATTATTTTCGTATATGCAAACTATAATTTTATCGCGTTTCATTATCGAGGCATGCTACAGATATAACTCGTATTTGAATAATGAAGCATACTAATTAGATAAGCGACATCATTGCATCTGCTATTGAATTAACAAACTTCTGTGCAGCCTTAATGCCGCATATCAGACAGTGATTAAAATTGTAAATGCTTTTATAGAGTCAAACTAAAAAAAAATACAACTCATGAGGGAGATTTGGTTGGAAATCGCGAACCCATCTACCTAATAATTTTTTTTGAATATTATTATACTTATCTCGCTTATTGGATTATATGGTTGTTTATTTCCTGGATACACGGAAGCACCTTTTAATTTATGTACCTTTACACACTATTTACACAAATAGTTTATGCTAATAATTATATGTTTAAAAACAACACAAAATACTCAGTGGGCCAAGAGTTGAACACAACTCTTTTACAAAAAGTTAAAATCTAGTGATTGTATTTTTAAATTCTGTGATATATTTCGGAGGCACCGTGTATATCGATTCCTCTTAAGGTGTTAAGATTTCCCTATTGATCGAAAATATATCCATATTTTATGTTCGTAGAAATATATGTTTCGTGCACTACATTCAAATACAATTTAGCCCCCATTCCTTTCAAACAAATCTTCCAAAGTCTTTGTTTATTAAAGAAATTAAGGCGGAAGTCAGATTTGAAAGAATTTCTGCTCAAAAGCTGTCATCCTACAATTTTAATAACACACCACACAAAGAATGAATGTCAAAAGTTCTTATGGATTAGTTTTATCTTCTGTCATCACATTTTTTCAAATTAATTTTCCCATTTTTACTGAGATTTAAGCATAACATGGATGGTATTTTCATTTGTTCCAACGAAAAACAATGTCCTTGTCAGAGATTTAATAGCTTGTGTTTTCGATTGTACTGTTGAATTAAAATGTGGACGGATTTTTATTTAATTTTCTTCAGCAAAATGATTTCTCCATTTCTGAATGGATTTATTTAGAATATGCATTTAGGTGTTATCAGTCAATTCCTATTATTCATTTTATTTTAACCAGGTATTGCTTTTGGAATCAACGTTATTAAACCAACATTTTCAATACATCGTAGGAGTGAATATACTGTTTGGAATTTTTGTGGGTTTTCATTGTATATATATATATATAGGCCCTATAACATATCGTTATAGAAACACAAACATTTCAAACACTCTTCTATATAGTCAAAACTGATAAATATAGCTCACGCCCCTTAAATCATCAATAACGTATACATGTAAGTATCAACACACCACCTTAATTATGAAATCCACCACCTATTTATTAACTCAACAATGCAGTTTCAAATTAAATTTTAATTTTTAATTACTTTCAACACAATAACATTCTTCTTACAAATAATTTTAACTTATACCATAATTACACACAAATAAATTGACTTAATTTGCTATAGATGAGCTCAGTCTCATAAAGCGTAGCACTCACTTACTTGTTACCTATTTTACAAAAATTAGTGCTCTAAAGAGGGGATATCATCCAGATCGTTATTCAAACTCAAGTGTTTTAAAAAATTTAAAAATGTTTTAAAAAATTTTTAATGTCTTATGTTAGAAAAAATTCAACTTGGTTTAACTATACACAACGTTGGATATAACGCTGGTGAATCTATGGTTTAATGACCTAACTTTAAATGTAACCTGCAGGGTCGTTTTTGTCAATTAATCCATTGGTTTCCATCTTTGGTCTGTATATGTAAAGCTGTTATCCAACGCAAAAAAAAAATTGTCAAAAGATTCATAGAAATAGATCTGGAAGTGTTAAGGAAACGATATATAACCATCTAAGCCGGTTAGTGCAAGTCTCAGTCATGCTTTCACACTTGACAGGATTTTTGGTTGGAATTGTATATAATCTACTTAATATATTCGCGGAGTCCTGAGTTGATGATTGGATTCGGGATTCCGTTTGCTTCACTTGGTGCATCAATCTCCCAGGGTTACTTTTTCCCTTCACCATTTTTTTAGATATTTTTTTTCCTCTCTCATCAATTCGTAGGCAGGCTAAGGCAGCTCCACTACGATTTATGGTCATTTCTGTCGTCCGAAATCAACTTCTAAGAAAAGGTTAAACCTTTCAAGCCTTTCTTATCTTCGAACATTATCGTGACAGCGTCCAAACCAATTCAAGACTCGGAAATGACTATAGACGATGTATGAATTTTGCGACTACTGCATGGCACGAAGGATTGTCACGGGTTTGTTCAAGCATAAGGATCTGGGAATATGACGTCAGCATTCAGTTTCAAATGTTTGGCATGCAATTCTCTTAAAATGTCTTGTTAAAATATCCACAGTTTTTTGGCTCTGGGATCAAGCACGCCCATTGCATAGGTGAAACATGGACACTTGGAGCATGAATATGATCACTGATGTTTTTGACAAATTACATTGACCGTGATGGTTATTCAAGACTTAGCCTACATGTACATTATATAGTAGGCTACTCAAAATGTGGTGCAAGTTCAAATAAGTAACGTGTCACTCACGCATGCGCACAATTAAAAGAATCCTAACACGAAATAAATATTGGAAAAATTTCATGTAATTTAGATATGTGCAAGATGTGCATGCATGTCAAATGGATGACGTGCAATTTCTGCAGGATAAAAATTAAAAAATGTTATACCAGAAATAAAAGTAAGGGCATATACAACCTGCTGGTGGTATTTAAATGAAGCGCCGTTACCATTTTACCACTGAACACGTGATGTAAAAGAATCTTGAGTTGTATTTTGCTGCTAAATATTAATCACTTTTAGGATAGATGTCAGTCCGCTGAAATGACGTCACTCACGCATGCGCAAAATCAAAAGAATTTTAACAATTTGACCAGATTTTTATTTCGGATAGTGTGACAGAAGCTGCTAGCTTAATAGACCTAATTAATGAAAAGCCTAAATACATGGCGTGGCCATGTCTATTTTATTAAATGGTTAATCAGAAGGATTTAAGAATATTTTGATAGAATATCACTCTAAATTGATTTAATATTAAAGTGTAAAAAAATGTACAAAGACCAAACGATCAATCAGGATATCATCATAATCTGATATCCCCAAAAAAATGCTTCGTATCTATGGTAGTAGCATACAAGTATTTCTAAGCTGAAATACCACTATAGTGCATATTGTATAATATTTTATTATATTCCTAGTGGTAAACAAATAATAAAATATTCAACCATTACTTAGTCTGGGTCATATTTCTATGCAAATGGTTGTCCATAACTTATGGCATGACCATTTTGAATTTATGTCCCTCTGAAGTAGTGACCACTTCAATGCATTTGAACGAAAGAAATACCCCCTCTTATTACTTCAAAATGCTATTATAAACAAAAAAATTGATTTTTGTTGTTATGTAAGCGGATACAAATGGATATAGCTTATTCTCCCCCTGCCCCTCCCCCAAATAAGAAAAAAAAGCAAAAATTTGGCAGGCTTTCTCGGGTTTCAAATAAACCAAGTTCAGTGTACGACTAAAATGTGATCAATTTTTCTTCCGATGAAATTATGGTGAGTCAATATTTGCAAATAAACATCCGATAAAGCTTTTCATGTTTGTAGTTATACAGCAGTGGCAACGATTTCTGATTATTTTCGTTTTTTGTAATCAAATGACTATAGTGGTCTTAAAGTGCATTTCAGGTTGCCATTTAAGTCTCATAGAAGTAACCGTGGATACGGTATAAAAATATTGAAAATTGATATACAAAGTACATAAATTACTCTCATGGATCCCGGATTGATTTATGAAATATTGCTATCATGATGCTTTGAAAATTGATGTACAGATTGCATTTTTCATATGAAAATATTCAACATTTGAAGAAATCTTCTCTGCAGGGTACTTTCTTTCCAGTTGTAACTTAGAACTTAATATTACGAATGTTGAGATTTATTTCAGTCTTCCTTATCATTTCAAAGAGGAAGAGGGATGCATTCTCCATTGTTCCATATGCTAGTAAAGTTAGTCATTTTTTCAGAGCATTTTTATGCAGCAAAGTTTTACTTTAAATGCCAAGTTTTCCCCAACTTTAATCGAGCCTGAAAATTGCGAAATTTTATTAAGGAAATCCGCACATTTTCTGATTTTTATCGAAGTTGTAATGAGATTTTTTTTGCAAGTTGCTTATATGCATGTTTTATATTTACCGGAGAAATCTAGATAAGCATGTTTTATGTTTATTAAATTATATCCTTTTCTCAAGAATTAAAAACGAAAGTGCGAAAATTGTGCCCAGTTTTTGTAACATGTCTGTAGTAATTTGTTTCTAAGACAACTGCTTTTAAAAAAATACTATATATGAATATTACCAACAGAATATTACTTTACAACAACAAATCTTGCATATCAGTTACTCTTAATAATGCAAGTTCTAAATTTTATTTAAAATGTACAATTACTTCTAATATGGACTGGATTTGCCTTAATCGGTCTTATTTACAAGCTAGCTGTACAATAGTGCAATCTTTAATGAAATCAAATTAGAGACGTGATTATCATATTTTCGCATGTCATAATTTAAAATTATTCATTAATTGTATCATTAAATTAACAAAATCCTTTGTAATGGTAGGCTAAACGTTTTTATTTTTTGCTGCTAATGTCTTAATTTTAAAATTGAATGCCAATTTTAAATACTGAAATTTTGCTACATATTTTTTATATTTAATACTCAATTTCTATGGGTCCATATAGCAAAAGTTTGAAAAAAAACAACAGTGGAATCTTACTTAAAACAGTAAACTTTTTAAAGTTTTTCTCAAATAAGCCATTCATTTTAAATCCACTTATAGAATAACAGAAGCCCAATATATTGTTGTTGTACCAATACTAAGTTTTATTGCTTTTTAAGGCCAGGATAAACATTGGCTCTGTTATGGGACCACATTTTCCCATCTTCAGTTTACCAAAACTTCAGTTTTTTCTGTGTTAGCAAGTAAACCAGCAAGCCAAAGTCAAAAAAATGTTTTTGACGAGCGTTTCTTTTGTGTCCTATTGAACTCAGGGTGCTTTTTATTTCTTTTTGATTAAGGCAAAAAAACAGCTATTTGATTGTTGTCGCAGATTTATCGCTAGGAAGCGCCTTTCTTGTTTCACTATCTGAGAGTCAACAAAACAAGAAGCGGTTACATGTGGGACAATACTGTCATTTTTGTTTTTTTGTTTGGATATTGCGGATGTCATTGAGTTTACTCGATGTTTACTGATGGTGAAAATCTTCAAAGCAAATAGCTAACCACCGAGCAAAAGACCTATTTGGACCACTTGGACTCGTATCTAACAAATGCTAAAAATACTTTTAGTTTCTGTTACTACTTTTCGTTGAAAATTAATTCTATCATTACGTTGGTATATGTACCAGTGCACCTTTATTTTCTGTGCAAATATTTGGTTTATTGATCCTAGAATATTAGATATTTGCACAAAAATTGGTTGTCAATAAATGCGATTTTTTATATGCTAACCTCGTTTGAATCTATTAGTTATGGTATATACTGTATATATAGCAAAATGATATTGATTGAGGTTTCAGCAATAACGAATTTAGTTATAAGATTTCAATTACTGAAATGTGCTTTATCACACTAGAAAGATGTTCGATTTGTTGCATGAGATTTTCTTGTTCACGAGATTTGATTTGGTTTTCTAATAAAGATTGAAACTATATAATGACGTCATTGTAGGCTTTTGATACGTACTACATGTAAAAATCTGGTGCCAAACTTTTTTGAACCAAGAGCTTGAGAATTTGAGAGATCTTGGAAAAACATGAATACCATTGTCTAAATTTAAAATAAAAAAGCGAAATTCATCTCTACTGTGATTCTTTCATTAATTCTTTGTGATGGGACGGTCCAAAAAATATTTTCCAAATTATGAATATGCTTTTACATGTATTAAACAATATTTTAAAAATTAAAAAAATTATTTGTGAATATATTTATTTTATGTACATGTATCTAAGGGTGAAAACATAGTGCTATAGTGCTATCAGCGATTAAAGAATCGCTTCATTCTAGAATGAATCTAGGATGA
>JAQGCC010001721.1:0-21812 GCA_034698905.1 Xestoiulus laeticollis | reverse complement strand
TTTGTATTATAACAAGTAGTTTTTTTAAAAGTATGTTTCAAAATTTCCCTCATAGCAAAACATGCAGTTCAGAGTCAATTCAGTTCCCCCTTAACTCGGATGCTTGGGAACGTTCACTGAGCATGAATAAACACAACAGCGGACTGCAACGTTTGTTTTGGATGGCATGTATTGTGACGCACAACACTTTCACTCATAATCTTTGGGTTGTATACGGTGCACAATTCATGATGAATGTTTGCTGCCGTAAGATTTTTCGCCCAAAGAAATCTTATCACGTACACCACGTACTCGCCTCTCATTTGGCTGGATTTTATATTGCAACACTCAGTTTTTGAGGTGATGATGAGGGAGCGTGCGGTAGTGTGATGTTCTCACTAACACAGCTGGAAGCCTATTGAGTCACAGAATGCGCTAATGTAGCAATGGTGACCCTCCTCCCACTACTCCTCGTACTATGTAATAACGGAGGTTACTTTCTGAACCACCCTCATAATAACTACCCAATTAGAAAAATGTAGATTTCATCCTGGTTTCAACTGTTACTTACTTGAGCTGTTTGGCAACTGCTCATCAGATCTAGACACAGTGTTGTGTTCATCTCAAAATATTTTTTCAGACTAATACTGGGACTATTTCAAATAAATCTGATGCAGAACCACCTTCCAGGGTAGCGTTAAGTGAACGTAAAGAAAACGTGGAAGCCGGATTAAATGGAAATAAAAAAGTTAAAACTAATAACCAGATGAACCTCGCGATCGCCGAAGATAATCAGAAAAAAATATCAGAATGTGACGAGATCGCGGAAAAACTGACGTCGACTTCTGACCATGATAACTCGTTCGATGTGATCAGCTGGATGACTGCCAGTAATTATACGTTTTTTTATAAAAAAAACTAGAATGCTGTGTTCTTTCGCTCTTTCATTTATTTGTTTTACAAACAGAAGAGCCTGCGGAAGATTATTGGAAGGAGTTGGCTTTGCAACGGCAAATTGCCTTAGAAGAAACTTTGCAAGAGAATGAAGAGGTAATTTGCTCGTTCGCCGAAATTGAACGTGAAATGAGTTTAAACTATCACTAGGAATGCTATTCCATCGATCTAATCGCATGCGAAAAGGACCAATAATAAGCTTCAATTTTGACTCTAAGCTCTCTCAATGGTTTAGATTGATTGTTTACTTCTAAAATGATTAGTTGGCACAAAAACATTAGAAACAATATGTGAAATTTGGGATGATTAAAACGTTTAAGCAAGCTCATAGATAAGTTTTCGCGACTGGTCCTCAATAAGTCCCGATTTAGTGTGACGCATTTCTGTTGCATTCACGGAATTTGCTGCCCCAATCATCTTGGTTAAATGATGATTTCAACATCATTATTGCCGAAAGCGGACAAAGGGGGGAGGGGGGGGAAGCTGAAATTCGTCATAATATCAGGACATCCTTTGTGGATGGCCCCTATTTTTCGGTTTAAGGTTTATGGGAAAAACGCACCTAGAAGCATTTCTCCTTGTTTAAATTTAGTTGTCATTTATTATATCAGGAATCCAAAATGACCAGAACTTTTTTGCATTTTCACTGAGAGACTTACTTTTTAAACTTCGTCATACAAATCGGAATCATCTGCAAAAAAGTTTAGATTACACACATGTACTAGAAATCTTGTAATGATTTAAACGTTTCTTTTCTTAGCTGCACGAAGCTGTGAATGCGCTCTACGCCAAAAACGAATCCTTGAATATGAAAGTTGAATCCCAGAACGAAATAATTTCTTCGCAACAAGATAAGCTGGGAACTCAGGCTGCAGAGATCGAAAAGCTTCGAGAATTAACCACCGAAGTGGAAAGATTGCACGTTATCCTAGAGGTATGTTAAGGTAGTTGTATATTGTTCCAAACAACTCAAAGGAATAGTATAAATTTGTGCTATTCCTCAGTTTGTAAAGAATCCAAAGGCGTTCGAATTTTTTCTCGACCAATTTCGATTTTTTGACAAAAAAAATCGAAATTTAGTATTATATTTTTTTTCTAAATATCTGAGAAACTGTAAAATTGTATACGGGAAATAGTGCTCCAGCTGACATATCATTTCACTCGGGGCGGGGGGGATTGAAAAGAAATTGTGCTGCTACAGTCGGCTTTCGATAGAACAAATGCCAAGGGGATGGGATTTTCGTTCGTTATATCAGCGATTATTATACTGGGAGGTCCGTTTTTACACTTTTTTTGGTGGTTTAACCGCTTGCATGACATCTAGCTAGCAGTTATAACCGACTGTACCCCCAACAGTAGTTCTGTCTTCTAATTAACACCAGAAATACACTTTTTGCCAAATGCCGGAGCGAGTCCATTCACTGAAGCTGCTTTTGCAGTAGTTTGAGTACTCCTTAAATAATCGTTGGAATGTTTTAAGATATACATTATGGTAGGCTACTATGAAACCAATGAGTATGGACCCTCCATATAGCATTATGGAGGTAGAACACCCAAACAGTCGTCACGGATCGATTGCAACAGTATTTTTGAATTTTGAACCACGTTACCCTATCAATACCCCAATATTGATTATTATTTATTTTTATATTTAGGAGCTTACAGAAGGTCTTGAAGAAGTCCCCTGCAAAACCGAACAATAATTTCATAGCATTGTATAATAACGAGTTCCAAAAACACATTTTGCATATTTGTTGTATATTTTCATCCTGATAGTCTCAATTATCTAAATTTGGTAAATATTTAATTAATTCGTTCGATTTATAAAAAAAATATTGTTCAAGTCCAATGCATTATGGGTATCCTGTCGTTTTTTGGAACAAGATGGCCGTCGAGTGTTCTATTTTTGGATTTGATCAAAGTTTTGGCGCTTGACACCTGTCAATTTTAAATGTTTTAATTGATGAAAATAAATGGTATGTAATAAATCTGGCATTTCAATTCGGTTAAATTTCATTTTTCCTAAAAAATATAAGCATATACTAATTGAATATATTTATCTTTATACATTAATTTATGTTATTAGGTCTATAATTAGAAAGATGGAAGAAATCAGTGAAATGATTTAATGACCCATTGTATATTTAAGTCCATTTTAACTGTCTGTTGTGCATTTTAAAACGCTTTACCATGTCCTTTGACGATACACCAAGTGAATATTTGTCATCATTGACAAAATTTAATCCTTTAGAATTTCTCCAAGGCAAGTAGTTTTATTATAAAAAAATTCGATTGTCTATACACAACAAGAGAACACCAGTTGCAGTGGCTCTTTTCTAAATTGCTATATTCTGTTGAATTATCAGTAGATGATCAGCAAACTTTCGACTTTTTCGGCAACCCGATTCCTTCGACTTCCAAAGCTTTTTCAAGCGGCAGCAATCCTTCAACTATAACTTCGATGAATAATTTTGCTGTCAAAAGGTTAACCCACATTTTATTTGTGATCAAAAAGTTATTATTAATTCGTTTTAAAAATATTAGAACTGGAAAAAATACCAGGTGAAGCTGGCTGAATTATGTTTCTAGAGCTGTGTTATTCTGATGTTTTGCTTTCAAAATCACTAGAAGATTAAAATAGTGCATGCTGAAATATTTGAAAATACTTGACTTAAGATTATCCTACTGATTTATACTTATATCAATCTAAGCTGGTCTGTTTTTCAGCCAAATTGTTACTTTATTTTACAAGAATTTAATTTGTTAGGGGGAGTACGGTTTATACTCCAACATTTGAAGTACCAGCAGTTCCTCCACAGCTTCAGCACTCGAATGTCCAAGACAGAAATTCAAAACCTTCAATTCCTGAAAGTGGGTTCACATTACTGGACATTATGACCGATGATTTTATCTTGCATGATGAAATGTTATTCATAAATGTCTTAACTGCTTTGTTTTTAGTGAATGGTGGCGAACAACCTCTTCGTTTGGTTGTTGAAGAAATCCGTATCCTTCTAAAGTTTTAAATTGGCCATTTATATCCATTGTAAACAACAATCCTTAATTCATTTTGCAGCCGCGCAGTTTCAAAGCGTTTTTCAAAGCTTTCCATATTTTAATGTGGTCCAGTCTAAAGTTATGGATGACGTGAGTGTATTTATCGCTTTGGTCTTTTGCATCGACATTCCTCTTTATAAATCGTTTTATTTATAGGTGTTTCATTCGGACAAATCTTTGGTTGTATGCGCGCCAACTGGTTCTGGAAAAACAGTTATTTTTGAACTCGCCATCATTCGCCTTCTAATGCATTGCTCGAGATATGATGATAGCTTCAAAATAATATACAGTGAGTTTAATTATCTCATGATGAGAACTTTTTAATGGCTTCTAGGTGATCGAAAGCATGGTGAAAATATATTTACATAAAAGTAAAACGTGGATTTGAATTTTAGTGGCCCCTATCAAAGCACTGTGCAACGAACGATTCGAAGATTGGAAAGTGAAATTTCAGCCTTTTGGACTAACGTGCTTTGAACTAACCGGAGACACTGACATTGAAAATTATTCTCAGTTGCAAATGGTCAACTTAATATTTACCACTCCCGTGCGTTTCGTTTTTGTTACATAAGCATGATCATTTGTACAACAAAAATACATTATTTCGATTTTTGAATTTAGGAAAAATGGGATAGCACAACTAGACGATGGAGGGATAACAGATTTCTCGTTCAGTTAGTAAAGCTATTTTTAATCGATGAGGTATGTTTTCACATGTAGATTTTTTGGCTACCTTTCTTTTTAATTTATTCGCGCTTGCCGAGACTCGAATGCTGTTTTTTGTTTACATCGTTTTAATAGATTCACGTGGTTAACGATAAGAATCGGGGAGCAACAGTTGAAGCGGTCATCAGCAGGATGATGACAGTACACGGTGATTTCAATCTGAAATTCAAACATGAAATGCCGATGGAAAATTCGATTAGATTCGTTGCTGCTTCGGCAACTGTACCAAATTCCGAAGATGTGAATGCCGTGGAATTAGTCTCGATTATTACGTGTTTTCTTTACAAATGTTTCAACATTTTGTATTTTATTTAGCTTGCTGAATGGTTTGGTTATGGCGGCCGGCCATCAACTAGTCAAAAGCAAGTATTGAATCTGCTGCATGGAAATAAATTTGCGCCACTTTTAAATAACGTTATATGAGATTAACTTTCAGGATGGGCGAAGAGTTCCGACCTGTAAAACTACAAAAAGTTGTGGTTGGATATTACTGCCCGCAAAACTGGACAGATTTTCGCTTCGATATGATGTTGTCTTACAAAATAATCACCATCATGAATAAATATTCTGAAGGAAAACCATCCTTGGTGGTATGCTTAGGAAACGTACTTCTTAATTTTGGAAAATTTCCGATGCCATCCCATCTACTTAAAATTTTATTTCATCGTCCTTATAAATAGTTTTGCTCTACTCGGAAAGGAGTGATTCAAACGTCTTCTATCTTGGTCAATGAATCGAAGCTGATTCTTTCAACTCGTATGAAACAGAAGCTAATGCAGTCGTCAAGTACCATTAGAGACAATAAACTTAAAGGTCTGTGCTATTTCATATTCGTTTTTTTTTAAACGGGAATGATTATTTTGACTTAGGGATATGATCATGTTTTCTTTATTTTCAGATGTCCTTTCTTATGGAATTGGTTTTCATCATGCAGGATTAGATTACCACGACAGGAAAATTGTCGAAGAGTTGTTTATTAGTGGGGAATTGCCAATTCTTAGTAATTTTGACGCCATGATATATGCTGTCTTCATGCTTTTATGATTTATCAGCGCCTGATTATTTGATTTTGTTAATGATTGAATTATTATTCTAGTTTCTACGAGTACGCTGGCGATGGGAGTAAATCTCCCGGCTCATTTGGTAATTATAAAGTCAACGATGTACTATGACAATGGACGGTTCATCGAATACAATGACACTCAGATTTTGCAAATGATCGGACGTGCGGGACGACCACAAGTTAGTTTATTTATTTTTGTTAAAAATTATGTTGCGTTAGAATAACATTATTACCGAAGATATTTTACGTGGTTTTAGTTTGATACCTCAGCAACAGCTGTTATCATGACCAAAGATTTTCAAAAGGCAAGGATAAATTACTGACACAAACATTAATATATTTTAAACATTTTTGTACATGGCACGATGTCGATATTATGGCCGTTACACGAGTAAATATGGTATTCAAAAAGCCAAATTTCCAGTTTCTAATTTGTCATTATAGACAAAATATGAAAAATTCATAAATGGTACTCAGATTATTGAAAGCAGGTTAGTTTTTTTTTAATATTATTAGACTGGGAATTTATTTTGAACTGAGTGCAAACAAGCAACAGGGCAAAAGGTGGAACATTTGGGCTTGTAAATATGTTATCTTGTATTCTATTTCAGTAGTCTTCGTATTATTTTTTGATGCTATTATTCCGTCCAACAGTTTGCACAAGAAGTTGGCCGAATATCTAAACGTCGAAATAGTTTTGAAGACGATAACAGATTTGGCGATTGTGATGCAGTGGATTCGTTCGACTTTTCTTTACGTTCGGATTATGAAAAATCCTACTCATTATGGTATGTCAACTCTATCCTGTCCAGTTATTTTTATGGATTAGTGAAATTCATTTAAATCATTTATACAGGCGTGTCATCCAGTCTTCCGAAGAATCAAATTGAACAAAAATTGCAAGGTTAGTACAAATTTGATAAAACACGGGAAATTGTTATTCGCATCACGACATTAAATTGAATATTAACTTCCAGATATTTGCATGAAGGAGCTGAATTCCCTAGCAGCTGCTAAATTAATACAAATGGATGACGATGGCTTTGATTTGAGATCTACAGGTTATTAGATGTTTTACTGGCATAAGTATCACCTTCTAATTATAATACGAAGATTGTTCTTTCTGGTTTTTTGTGAATGTTGAACAGAAGCCGGAAGATTAATGGCTCAATATTGCGTCTCGCTTAACACGATGAAAAGATTCGGTAGTGTAAAAGGCAACGAAACCATAAGCGATTTGGTAATACTACCATATTACAATTTTTTATTATCTCGAACTTGAATTTATACGTATGCTTTTTATCATTAGTTACTGATCATCTCGGCTTCGGAGGAATTCTGCGAAGTTCAGCTTAGGACAAGCGAAAAGAAAACTTTAAACGCATTGAACGCGGATAAGCATCTGCAGACGATAAGGCTAGTATCGACCCTTTTTATAATAAATATACGAGGTAATTTTCATAAAATGTAGTGTATTTTTTTAGATTTCCAATGAGCGGGAAAATCAGAAATCGTGAGATGAAAATAAATTGGTAAGAAGTTGTTGTTGTTAGTTTGTGCTTACGGATTTTCCTCTTGTATCCTTCTTGATTAAAAATCTAATAATAAATTTATTTTAAGTCTTATTCAAGCTGCATTTGGATGCATTTCCATCCAAGACTGGACTTTATCTCAAGAGATGACTCGGGTTTTACGAATTGGACAGCGACTTTCAAAATGTAATCTCGATTTGATGTTAGAAAAACTTTTTGCTCTATTTAAAGGAATAACAAATATATTTTATGATTTTAAATACTTGTCTTTTACAGGCCTCAGTGAATATATTCTTATCAAGCAAGATTTCAAATTGGTTGTCAATTGCGTATTACTCGCAAAGTGCTTCCGTACTCGACTCTGGGAAAACTCAAAACATGTTGCTAGACAACTGGAAAAGATTGGTTTGGATTTCCCCTGCAAAAAAAAAATACGATTAGATTTCGAGTTGTTTAACTAAATATTTGTTAAAAAATTCATTTTCCTAGGAAACACTTTATCGAACAACTTGGTTAATGCCGGGCTAACCACGTTTCAGAAAATTGAGGACACTAATCCCAGACAGCTGGAATTGGTACGAGTCTACCAAAGATTTTCAATTATGATTTTTTGTAAATATTCTATAATTTACGCATTTTTTTTAAAGATAATGAACAAACATCCACCATTTGGCTCTCACGTTCGAGATACTGTGGCCAATTTGCCGAAATACGAAATTAATATCGAGCAGGTAGGCCCTATCTCTTTTTTTCGGTAGAACAAGCTTATGAATGAAAACATTATTTTCCAATTTTGTAGATTCCGAAGTACACATCAAACACTGCCGATATATGCATAACGGTAACGTTGACAAATTTTCAACGGTTGAAAGAGAATGGAATGCAGCGCACTAACCCGTGTGCCATGATAATAATTGGCAATAACGATAACAAGATTATCTTTAAACAAAGGATAGTGTATGTAGTAATTCCTTGGCTCCTTTGTGTGGATTTCGAAGGGATTTTTGATTTGTCGTTTTTTATTTTGCAGACATTCTTTGGCTCACGAAACCGAAAAATGGTCGAAGCGCATTAATGTCACGCGAGCTCAAAAGGGTCATGAATTGGTCATCGATCTGATAAACGAGCAATATGGTATTAATCCGTTTAATCGGTATAAACTAACAATCTGACACTTTGTTTGGATTCCAACGTATTTTTCTTTATGCGAATGCAGTTGGCTTGGACATTCATAAATCCTTTAGTCCGTTTTACATCGGCAAAAAATATGTGGCATTTCAACACAACGATGTAAGAACCGCTTTACATTTTTTAGAAATTGGTTGTAATTTACACGTTAGCTTAACACTGGCTTCTTTTGATGTTATGAGGTGAAAACGATCGACTTAATTGAATCCTCTTCGGAGGATGATCTTGAAGATGTTGCCGACACTCAACAAGGTACGGTTTTAGAATGGCTTCTTCGGATCAGCATTACGTAATGAGTTTGCATCGCTCTTTCACTATTTATTCAAAAGTTGATCAACGGCAAAGTCAAATCGGCATTGAAAAGGAACGACGAAAATGCGGTCACCGCTGCCACAAAAGAACCACATGTGCTCACGAATGCTGCAAGGTCGGAGTAAACTGGAAGAATTCTGGGAATACTTCCAAAAGCCAAACCAAGAAAGTCCAGGGAGAACAGACGAGGAAGATGTTAAGTAATTCCATGCTGAAATTTTGTACTGATGTTAAAAACAAGTCGCAGACTATGCCTATGTTGGGAAATTCAAGAGCATTCGCCAAGGTGAGGACCTTATATAAATCTGAGACGAGGACATTAAACAAAAATTGGAATTAAAGCAAGATTGATCTAGCATCGACTAATAAAAAGATACAGCTTTATAATCTTGATATTTTATTTATTTATGGAATTGCGGAAAAACATTAAAAAAATATATACAAGGGCGGTTCGTAAAAAAGTAACCTCTGTTGCGCGCCACAGTGATCTACATTGCTCTATTCTAAAAAAATATTTGTCAATTTCAGACTTCTCCGAAAACTGAGATTGCTGCTAAACCTGCAAAGACTTACAAAGTGGATCTTCAGCAATTTAGTTACAAAGAAATCACAAAATCAAACTTTTCTATTGCCGATTGCAATGATATCGGTGAAGAGTGGACCGATGATGAGGACGATTGTTATTTTGACTACAATTCAGCAGTTTCAAAAGCGGGAAGCGCTGATTTTCCTTCAAGAAAATTGCAGGCAACATCACAAAGGTAGTGTTAATTTTATTCTTTCTTACTTAACTTCATAATATAACACTGCTCTTTTTTTTTAAAGTAAACAGGATTATTCATTTCCTGTTGATGATTTCAATAACGATCTTGCTTTACAAGATCTTGATTTCTACGGCGCCTTGCCAGAAATGACTGTAGAGGATTTTCAAGATGACAGATTGGAAATAAACTCGCTCTCCAAACAATCCGAGTTAAATTCGTGCTGTTTAGATGAAAGCAACAAATTTCCTAAACGGCGCAAACTTTCACCTACATTTGAGTTTTTTCCACCTCGGCATCTAACTTCTGTAAAAAATATTCAAGCTAAAGAACGGTAGGTTGAAAATAATTGCTGGTTTTTTAATTAGGAAAGCATGTTTTATTTTTCTGCAAACTTGCTTTTTAGGCCGAAGTTGAATCTGGGTTATTCGGCAAGTTCAGTCTACGGAAACTTGTCATTAGATAAAAGCATCGATGCTGGTTTCGGATATCGATGGAGTCGCTCGTCACCACCTAGTTATCGTCCAACATTGCCAGCGCAAATGTCTACAATTGTAAAATGCGATTACGAAATGGAAAATGTTGATCGCGAAGTCTTCGATGCAGGAACCGTACGTATAATTTATGTTAAACCATGGTTGGTTACATTTGTCTTTCATTAGTATATTTCAGTTGATGCTATTCTGTATGCTATTTATTCCCTGTAGAATGATGCAGAAAAACGTGAAACAGATTTGCAAGTTTCAGCGCAAGTAGCAAATGATCAAATACCAGATCATCGAACAACTATAACGGATGAGGATATAGAAAAGTAAGCACACGAGAGCTAAATTTCATAGTTTGCATTTTCATTTATTTTATAATTAGCTTGTTTCGTATTTAGAATGTTACTTTTATGAAAAAAAATCATAGTAGTGGTCCGCCGGATTCAAAATTTTGAATTTAATGGTCCGTGAGGTCTCGAAAGGTTGGTGACCGCTTTCTTGAACAAAATTCAGTTTATAGATTTATTTTTAAATTATACATGTTAATTTTAAAGTAAAGGAGACAACCAATTTTGAAGCACATTATTTTTTGTTAAATTATATTTATTAGTATGTGCAATCATATCGCCGCTGATTTGTCTATTGGTTATGCTAGCCAGTAGATGCTGCCTTTAAACTCTGAATTTAAACCTGAATAATCCTATTTATATATGGTATTTTAAGCCAGGTCACCATCACTTTCAAAAAAACGCCTTTTGCCCAACTTACAGAAATTACAATGGCGAAAAACTCTTCACAAATAAAGATTTAACATTAAAAACAGTTTTATATTTCAGAGAAATTAACCGGCGACGCCACTACTTGACAAATTTTGTAAATTTTCTAAATTTATTTTTAAAAAAAACTTACCAGCGTTGCATATCAGAATAAGCCTTTTTTTCTGTATTATTTTTTTATTTAATTTTGAAAAGTGTTAGGAACAAATGGAATGCACGAGGACCTAGCATAAATATTCTATTATTTGTTAATTTTTTTTTGTTTTATATATATATGTATATTCCATTTCATGGAAATATGTCTGTAAAGATAATTTTAATTGTAGAGGGTCTGATAAAGTTTTTCCTATTGGAAAAACCCGGTAGTGGTCAAAATTGTCTCGGGCCACAGGCTCTCTTCAAATTAAGGGAATATTCGTTTATAAATATCCGTGTAATCTCGCTATTGAATATTTCTAATCCTACAGTATTCTTTTCTTGTTTTATAGAAATCCAGAATTACGAGAAGCCGTGAAAACTTATGTTCAAATATTCACCGATTTATTTTAATATTTGGCGGGGTTTTTTCACCAATCAAATAATCGTCCGTTCCGTCTGTGTATAGTGTCACTATAGTCTGTGAACGTTTTGAACGGAGTGCTCTGTGAATGGCCGATATGGTTATCATAAGGCGCTCTTTCCATTAGGACATAAGCATATGTTTGTTGAATCGATATTTTCTGATCGATACTCTAGCGGAGAATCGATATAGTTAATATCGAACATTTGTCGTTTGTTCGTCGTTGTTGTTGTCATTTTATGCCGATTTCTCCGTGCATTGTAAGTTATATTTAATGCTTTATCATTTCATTTTTTGGTTAATTTTCCATTTAAGCGCTGTGGGATATTAATGTTGGCATAAGAAGACATAAATACGGCGTAGAATTCATGTTTTAATATAGGTGAGGGTTAGCAGATGCCGTTTCAAAATGGAACGTACATTTTAAACCTAGATAAGCCTAAAATATTTCTTCTATCTTTTAGTAATTTGCAGATAATTATAATATTAATAAACGTTGTAAAACGTTGCTGAGGTGTTATTTTGATATGTACAAATTTAAATTATAGCGATTTTGATATTGCGAAATGACTAAAATGCGCAATATCAATAAAAGTATTAAAAATTTCAGGTCGAAAGAATAATAGATGACTTCAACTCTCTATAGGCCTACATGTTGTTTTTAATGTTCAAACAAACATTATCAATTAAAAATATATAAGTGATTAGCCAGCATGGATTGATCAGTAAATTATTTGTGTCTGTATGCATCGATCATTAAAGGGTTAGCTACACAGGTTTGTGATCGCTGATCAAATGACGTTTCAACCTGTCTAACATCATTAATCTTGGGACTAGATCTTGGGAATACAAGGGTCAAGCAAGTCGGGACCCGGCCTTTATATTTTATGATTTTAGAGAGGTGTAAGTGCTGTTGTTTTCGTGTGGCTAATTTTACGTTTTTCATTCAAAATTAGTAAAAGATGTACAATGGAATCGGTCTGACCACGCCGAGAGGCAGTGGTACGAATGGCTATGTACAACGAAACTTTGCGGTCGTTCGGCATCACAAAGATAGGGTCGACTATAAGACAGAAGATGACATTAAGAAACTGGATGCGGCTACCTTAAAGAAGCCGAACCAGGAGATTCTTGACCATGAGAGAAAGCGAAACATTGAGCTGAGATGCATGGAAATGGAGGAACTGATGAAAGAACAAGGGTAAGTCGTCCTCTGGATTTTTTATAGATACTGAAGAGAGCATATGCCATTGGGCTATGTGTAAACGAATGTGCATTGTTAAATTATAACAATTCTGGGTATTTTAAGCCTGCCACACACATTTAGTACAAAAGTTGAGGTCTCCTCTGTGCAAGCATTGTTATAAGGAAGTATTGCATTGATTGGGACTGGGAAAACCTGCTAGAGTAAATGATTAGCAGAGCACAACTGTTTCTAATGAAATCTACCTGTTCGTTATTGCTATTTATATTGAAATAATATGGTTATGGCATTGCACACAATACAACCGACTAAAGCACAGCCTGTCCACTCTTGAGCTTCCGTAAATTTGTCCAAATTTTATTTCATCTAAAGCTGCATAATCGCCAAACTAGTGTAATCACGAGCAAATGGTTTTGTTCAGACCGGTGTCGGTACATCAAACGGAATTTGTTCTTCACACGCATTAGGTGAAGACAGACGGGCTACAGTGGACTCCGCAAAATGGGATCACGGACAATATACTCACACCGTTTGTTTTCGAAATGACCAAGCATTTCCCAAACGCTCATATTAAGATACACTGTAAAGCAACCGCTTACTGTAATCAACATTTCGTTTCTTGTTATAATTTTACCCCCTAATGGTTGGTTGTGGTCAAATTTCTCCTGACTCAGCTTTTTAGAGAAAAAGTTGGTGAGGTTAGGTGATGTTGCTTTCACACACGCGTCAAATATTCACCAGGCGACCACGTTGCGCGATGTGTGGATGGTACGGCCATCCAAAACATTGACGGAACGATCGACATTGCATACTGTGTGGACGGTCAGTCGTTTGTGCTTGCGGCTACGCAATTCGTGCCGGCAATTTATTCCGGATCAAAGGGAGCTTTTCCCAACACAAGGGAACAATAAGTGCCCCCTACCAAACGTCACGCAGGGTGGCACGTAAGGGAACCTAGCCCACAAATAGTTCCTTGTATGTAGCATGTTTATTGAATCCATGGGCTGACAGTTTTGTAAATCTTGGTGCGAATCGTTTGGCAGGTGTGTGGAACCAGCAAAATAATGTCCTGTTAGGGCGTGTAATGGGCAGATAGATGACCAAAAGATGAGCAAATATAGACAACAACAAAAATGCAAGAGTTTGAGCTTGAAAGATAAGATAACTATTTTATAACTGTACGATGGGTTCCTGAAATTGGTCAAAGGAATGCCGCTTTACTGTTCTAAATTCTCCAGCCACTTAAATGCAAAATTTAAAAAAAAAAACACTAGGAGCTTCAAAAAATGGTGAAATTGAACGAAAATGGACACAGTGGAAAAGATGAACAAATTGAAAATGCTCTGAAACTTATTCATAAATGTTCGCAAACGGGATAAAAGTACAGTAGGCTATTAGTGGCCCACCGTCCCAATATCTACTGAATTTCAAATTCAGTGTGAATATGAAAAGACTACAGAAAAGCACTAAACCAAAATGAGTGCTTTTTTAATTCATTATTAATAAATTATTACAATATGTGCACGTTTATGTAAAAATAATTTGGGATTGAAATTTAGACTTTTTTCTTCTTGTTATTTGCTCGGCTATTGTTTATCAAAATAGCCTGGGATAAACGTGCTTCTATTAAGCGGAATCCACTGTCTGCGTACATGGGTTCTACATTTTTTTCTTATTATTGCAAATCTGTTTTAAATTGTTTATTTTGCACGATTGCTGCTGAATAACTTGTGACAAGTAGGCTATGATCCAAACTCAGTTATTCAATTCAATTCTATTCCTTACCCTGCAGTCAGCATGTAGTATGCCATGTGGCAGGGGACAAAGTGTCAGATTTTTTAAGGTGAACTTTATACGGTCGTGGCCGTTTTTTTGGGGAACTATCCCATCATTCGCCTTTATGTGCCTAAATGGGCGTTTAATGGAGGGTGTGGGAAACCACGAAAAACCACAACCAGGATAGCCGACCGGGATTCGAACCCGGCTCTCCCGAGTTTAAGCAGCTATGCAAATTGTGTCTGTTTTTATTCATACTTCATTGTGTTATGAAGTGCTAAAGGTACAGGCTAGCCGCACGAGAACTATATTAAACTTGGTTGATGGGAGACATTTCAAAGCACCCTGTAAGGGAAGCTGTGACTCGACTCCACCAGATGGGGCACCCTTTTCATTCCCGTACTGCCCTAGCCTTTCCACGTTCTTTATCCAATGCCTGTCGCAGCTACGCGTTCATGCATTGATCGCATTCCGCAGTGCTGCCGGAAAAGACGATCAATTATGTATTGCCGAGTGCATTTAAAGATGCTCCCCCTCAAATGATCCGCCATCCAGTTGTGCTCTCCACACTTCACGATGAGACAACCAGAACTGACCGCTCGTGATTGCAATGGATCTTTATCACCTCGATGCTCTGCAGTGAGCTTAAAGAGCATCGGTATCGTTTTCTTGCGTGAAAGTAAGCTAAAGCTATGTTCTCGCAGCACTCGAAATCTATTTAAGTGGCCAGCAGCTACATTGAAGGAGATTCTGTCTTCCGTGCTCAGCTTATAGTTTCCCCAAGCGCAAGTAAAGCGTTTTATTCCAGGAGCGAATACAATTTTATTATACTTTCTGCTCCATCAGGATCACAACCTTTCATGGTTTTTTTTTAACTAATAGCTTTTGGCCGAGGAAAGTGTTGCACAGCACAATGTCATAACTTTTAAAGATGTTTTTATTTTGGTTAGTCTGCTAATATGTAGTGTGCATGTTTAGTTTGAAACAATAATCTGAAACTGCAATCATCAAGAATTATTTTCTTCTGCTAGCGATGCAAATCAATAACTAATTACAGTAGATGATAGAAGCATAAATAAACTCACAAATGTTCGCATTAAAGTTTTATTAAATTTGTTCGGTCCAGTTTAAAAATTATAGAGTTCAATTTACTTCCGATCAGAGGATTGAAGCGACGCATGTGCCACAGCAGCAGCGTAATTAAGAATCTTTTTAATTAGTTTTGGAGTAATGTATTCGAAAATGAATCATTTTATCAAAGGGCATATAGCTTTTTAACAGTCCATGCATAGGGAAGGGAATTTTATGATCTCACTATAATGCATCGATCGAAATGAAGCACGATTTCGTTTGTACTTTCAGATTTTCCGAAGATGAGATTGAATTCAAAGTTTCAGCCTTTCGACAAGCCCTAATGGACCAGGCTGGAGCTGCCGACAAAAGCCTTCCCAAAGACGAATTCGGACGACCTATGTAAGTCTACTGCCTTCCTAGTTTATTTTTAAGGGTATTTGGAGGATGAGACAAATGCCATCGCTTTTACGATGTAACTTCCACACAAGAAGTTTCATCATCTTGTAGCTATTAGGTACACTTCTGAAACTAAGCTGAAAGTGTACTTGCCATTTTACTACCACATTGGTTAATGTTATATTCTTTGGTGAAAATATATTGATGTTAGTATAAATGAGTTTGGAGACAATTCGTGTTTCCTGCTGAATGAGTTGTCCTATACAGCTGAAGATATAACTTTTTTTTGCAAATATCTTCTCTCATTAAACCAAATAAGTAGACAGTTTAGGATCTTGTCCCAAGCGGTTTTCATGAATTTTTCAAAAAACCGATGCATTCGCACGTGATTAGTAACCTACCGCCTTATCAAGCTTGGAATGATGTTTGCCAATATCCTGTGTCGGTTTTTTAGGCTATATGTCATCGAGCTTATTCTTTCGTTTAGCTCTTGTCGTGCAGCCTTGTATCAATCTGTCTTTAATGGAATATTGATCCGCTCGTTGGTTTACTTACGTGCGTCGTTAATGCTCGCTGCAGCCGAGCTGGTATCGAAAATTATGGCGGCGATAATGTCGGTTTTATTTTTAACGGCTACAGGGTGACATGCAATACATGCAATTAGAAGCGGTTGCCACAAGCCGGCTTGCAATAGGAAAGTGCAAGCTGTTGTACCAGTCTGGTCACTATGGTTATTGCAGTACAGTCTGCTCTAGATATAACGAACGTTAATGGGACGGAACATTTAATTCGTTAAATCGAGCGTTCGTTATACAGAGAGGAATGGCTTTGCACATGTTTTTTTTCTGAAATTGCAGTTTTTTTGCCCTGAAAGTACTTTAGTCTTCTATTGAACACCAGAAATACAGTTTTTGCCAAATGCTGGAGTCTCCGCACTAAAGCTGCTTTTGCAGTATTTTGAGTACGCCTTAAATAAGCGTTAGAATGTTTTAAGATATTAACTTTTAAAACCAATACTTAAAATCAATGGAAATAAGAATCTTATGATGCAAATGTTAAACATTGTAGTTATCGGGTGTAGCAATGTAGTGAAGAGGTAAACGTTTGTAGTGATTTGCCATAATTTCGTGTTGTTAGTGTCTTCTTAGTAGCTGTTTCATGTTTGTGAATGATGCACACTCCCCACATTGCTTTATTGATTAGCTTTTGGCTGGCGTCTTCGTTTATGAGTTATTGGGAATCGCAGCGCTGTGCATTTATCTCTCGTAAGCGGCAAATAGTTCAGTACTCCAGCTGAATGGCTGTCCATTGTGATTCTCTGCCGAATGGCAGAATCTGTATGTGAAAATTGAAATACTGTTCTAAAAACCACCCAAAAAAGTTGAACGTGGGCCACCCCGAAAAGAATCATTATAAATCTGGGATGAATCTGGGCTTTCGGCATTCACTTTTAGCACAGTATGTGTTCTTAGAGTTGCAATCGTCAAACCCTGTAATCTGGTTTAAATGGTCGCTGTCATCTCATTGAATTAATTTTCCCTGTCGACGAGGGGAAAAAAATTAATACGAGGCATCGAAATGGATGATCGTTTCTGAATTACTGCTTCTGAAGATGGATCGTTTTTAACCGAGATGCTATCGCTTCCCCTCCGTGTATTGATTATGCATTTTAGCTGCAGTCAGTGCAATGACGAGAGCATGCGCAGCATCGGCACCCCTCGTCTCCCTAGCAACTGTGATCACTTTCAGCCAAAGCATCATCGCTTCTCTGCAGATTCTCTTTGTTGATCGAGATATTGTAGCCGTTCTGCAGAGGGCTGTCGTATGTTGGGTTCTGCATGTTTTGCGTAAGATCTTGCTCCGAAGGAAATATGTCTGAATCGAGAGAACAAAACGGAGGTAAAGTTGCTGCTGCTCCTGCTGCTGATGCATCCAACGATTCGTCGACGACGATGAAAACGTGAAGAATGTAGCCGCCATGTTGGGGACATTTCCGAATGCGCCGCTGGCTATGCACAATCCTCTAACACCTTCCTAAGATATGACTTAAACTCCCCCCCGACGAGCCTTATTAATCAAGTCTTCCATAATGTGTCTGTGATCTCGGTTGTTCGGCATTCATCCTATGCTCGGTTCTGGATTAGGTGAGATCGTTGTAACGACGTTAGCATCGCTCAAGTGATTAATTTCAGTGTTCGGCGAGATGCTAATACCATCGGTTCCGTGCTCACAATTGTCTAGATGATTAGTCTCCGGTTGTTTAGTCGATTGCCAAAGCACTTTTCATGTAAATTGATCAACATTTTTGTTATTTTCCAGTCATAGCATACACCTCGATATCCCTTAGGCTAGTCTCAGTGTGCCGGAATCGGGGAACATCTAAGAAACTTCATATTACCCCTGATAAGTTTCCCTGAAATTCTATCTCTGAGATTGAGCCGAAATTCTTTTTTTTTTGCCCTATTCACATCTTGCAAATTATTACAATTGCTGCCGGTTTCTCATTATGTAATTAGAAGAAGCGGCAAATAATTCCGGTTTGCGATAGCTAATCAACCAACTGTTTAAAAACTCGTGTTGTTTCCTCTGTATCCAGTTTAAGAAATTTTGTAGTTGTTTTAATATAAGAAGATTCCTGCTTTAGTATTTTTGTGGAAAGTTTTTGTAGAAATTACTGCAGCCTTTTCGCAATATTGACGATTTTGTTGTTTTATCCATGACTGGTTGCAGATATTTCTGAATTCGGATAAAAATTGTGAAAGATATTTATTATACTCAAGATTCCTTGGAAATAACCTGACGAAATCTCTTTGCGTTTTAATATTTCAAGTCTTGTTGCTAGGATAAGGCAGCGTTAGGTTGTATCCTAGAGAATCTTTTTCTAATCTATTCGGTAATTTTATTGGCTAGCAAGTTTCTCTTCTGAATTATGGCAGTAGTGGTTTCTCCCAGAAGACCGCTCTTCTGTATGTGTACCTTTTCGGTAGATTTTAAAGTATCATCTTTCAAATTAGAAATTTCTGTAAAGTGCAATCCACATTGACGTTAACGTTGTCGTAACGCGCAATTGTAACTTGAATGTAATGCATGAAATCGCCAGTCTTCCAATTTAGACGATATTACAGCTATGAGGTGTTTTCTTGTTCGAACAATTGTAAATATGTAACTTGCTAGCTTTTAAAAAATCACTACGGTCTTCCATTTACTCGTACTTCGGGTTCCGTTCGCGGCAATGCACAGTCGTAGCTACTGTAGTAAATTCTTCACCTGTGAATGAAGAAATCTTTTTAACAATTGCGAAAAATCACGACGGTCTTCCATTAAACGCGTCCAGACTTCGATATCCGTGGCATTTATTTTTTTACGCGCTGCCAGCACCGCAAGACTGACACCCAATATTTTACTGTCCAATGCAATCTCCGAGGCGTCATCGATGCACGAGGTCAGTTACCCACTGGAAACGCAACGGTCAGTGGGTCTGCCACTGTGGACACCCTTGCAGCAGCAGCAATAGCAATAGCGCTCCTAACGACCTGGCGGGTGTCCTGGCCCTGGCCATGGAAGGGAAAATACTTTTTGACAAGCTGTGGAGGGGAGCTTTCCAAGCTGCAGTGGAACCCCGCAAAAACGAACAGCTGTCGGCTGGGTCATACTCCCCTTTTGCACGCTCTTCGGCTTCCAGCGATTGTTGCGAGGGCTTTGAAGCCGGCCGGCGATTCGGCAGCGTTGCCTCGGACACGGCGATTGCGTCCTACCGCAGCTCGGCCACTGCGCGGAGGACCCTGAAAAGCGTCGTTAGGTGAGCTCCATAACATAATTCATAGCTGGAAGATGTGCGATACCAACAACATTTATTGTGCATAGGCTTAATCGATTAATCTTCACCAGATGGATCATTTCAATTTCTTTAATACTCTGCAGTCAGCATGTACATGTAGTATGATATGCGGCAGGGTGCAAAGTGCCAGAATTTTTAATGGGAATTAAGAGTATACGGTCGTGGCCGATTTTTGGGGTACTATCCCGGCATTCGCCTTTACGTGCCAATATAGGCGATTAAGGGAGGTTGTGGTACTTGTGGGAAACCACGAAAAACCACAACCGGGGTTCGAACCTGAGTCTTCCCGAAATCAAGGAGCCAAGCATAAACACTAAGCCAAGCTTGTCGTGGGTAGTTTGGATCTGCATCGTGGGGTTAGATTCTACAGAGTTCATAACGGTTAATGAAAACTTTTTCTTCTTGATTTAGCGTAAGAGAAACACATCAGATCGCCGAGGCAAATCAGGAGAAGAATGCTCGCCTACGAGAGGCCTTTGGCATCAATCAGTTCTACGTGGACGGAAGTTCTCTCGATCCCAACCGTAAGACCAAGGAGGCGGCTCTTGCTGCCGTGGCTGCAGCCATGGCACAAAAGAAATATACGTACGTAGTTCGTGACCTAACAATGCGAGAAATGCAATGCAAAGTTTTAAAAAAATTAGAAAAAGGGAACCCCTAAAACGAGTTAACTAAAAGTGGGAAATGAGCATTTTTGTTTAGTATTATTTGTGTGAAACCCTATATCTCGACAATAACAGGTTCAGGAATGCTATCGGTTCTCTCAGTTATTTGTATGGAAACTATTGTAAATGTGAGGTAAAATTTAAGCAGATGCAGTTTTCCAAAAGTTATTTTATGTTCTGTCTCTTTAGACTCATTCGGGATTCTAGTAACAGCAGTAAGGCCAGTTCACCTTCACCCGAAAGGCCGGTTAAAAAGAAGAAGAAGAAGAAACGATCCTCTTCAATGCGGGACAGGTAAGATCACTCTCCGTTGTCGTTATCAACTTTGAAACAATAATGCAATCAGTGGAAGTATGTGGCTGCAGATCAAAATTTACAACAATTTACGTTTCAGATCAGAAAGTCCCGATCCAAAGAAGGAAAAAGAAAAGAAAAAGAAGTCTAAGAAATCCAAAAGAGATAGGTAAGCTCGGTAGCTTTTCTATCATTTTGCGTTTAAAATATTACATTTTTTGTGAAATGGATTTTTACACTTTTTTTGCCCTTTTTGCAGGTCTGAATCTCCAGAACCTAAAAAGCAGAAAAGCAAGAAGAAGTCTAAAAAGAGGTAGCTATGGACAAATATTTTTTATAATATTTGTATAGCTTTATAATTGAAATATTACCATCGTTGTTAAATTCTTTGAAAAAATTCCCTCAAAGTTGGTATCAATAAATTATAAATGACAAAAACTTATCAGGAACAAGCACCTAGGTACTGGTATTTTATTTGTCTGATATTTCAATAATAAGGGGAATTCCCTATAGCAGGGTGGTTCCAAAGAGTTTTTTGACAGCCATTGGCAAAATTCGATTACATTATTAAATTTACGTTAAGTATATATAGGCCTATAGTCGAGTTTCGTTAAAAATAACCAAGTTCTGGTTTTATTAAACTAAATTTGCCTCTATAGAACACTTAGGGCCGGTTGCACCAACAGAGGTTAAGATCGAATAACCTAGGGTTAACCCACCTTTGCATTGCACAAGCATGGTTTAGTGAAAAAAATGGAAAGAAAGGGTTAACCCAGCCAGTAAACCGGGTTAACCTCAGGTTAATATTCTAGAATTAGATGGAGGCCATTTTTTTCTGCATGGCTAAACATGGGTTCCATAACCCTGGGTTATTTTATCAAGGGATAATTGGTGCAACACATACAGCTAACCTGGAGGTTAACCAGGAGTAATATTTTAACCCGAGGTTAGTAAACCTTGGATTTTTACCTCAGTTGGTGCAACCGACCCTTAACAACGACTTCAAGCTGGAAAAGATAACATTCAATTTATGATATTGGAATTAGTTCAATGCGTAGCCCTCAAGCCTCTGTCCAAGTGCTGCTGTGGCCATCTTAGTATGAAAAGTTGCACCACAGTGCCCTATGCACGGTGCGAGCAATTAGGGAATTCCCCAAACGGAAGAATGCGGTA
>JAQGCC010001720.1:0-21827 GCA_034698905.1 Xestoiulus laeticollis | reverse complement strand
GGAAGTGAAGGGGGGTTTTCAGACCCCTAGGGTACGTCTGTATATAACTTTCAAAAATTACATTATTATACGGCTAAACTAATGCTATAGATAAATTATTACGAAGAAGAAGTTGGGAAAAAAAAAAGTACAAACTCAGGTTTCATAGGCAAGGAAAATATGGGACGCTATTTTAGGGTCATTCATAAACAACGGATTTTTATAATAAATAATTTTAAAAAATATATATGTATGTAAAGCTGGGTGCATCTTCAAAAAAAAACTATAATGTAAATTTCTAACATAGGCATAATGTGGGAAAGTTCACCGACTTGTATAATCGGTCATTAAACTCGCATTAGTCACGTGCTAATTAAGTGGCCTTAATTGATATTAACATTAACAAGCGTTAAAACAAAGCATTTAACAGCCTTATACACTTTATAACATATAGCCTAACTAAAGGAAAACTTTTTATACAATTTAAGGAATTTAAAAAAAAAATTAAGTCGGCTCTCGATATAACGAACAGACTGGCTGGACCCCACCAAAATGGCTATACCGTTCATGTATTAGCGTCTCAGTATAACGAACGTTATGTATAAGGCACCGCTCGTTATAACGAACGGTGGCGGCTGACCCCTTCACTATCCCACACTACTAAATGACTGTTTATAACGAACGACAATTCCATGTCGTAGGTCAAAGACAAACAACATCCCGTTGTGTCGAATATAATAAGATTCTCATTTTAATTGATTTTAAGGATTGGTTTTAAAAGTTAATATCATAAAACATTCTAACGCCTATATTTAAGGGGTACTCAAAATACTGCAAAATCAGCTTTATAGGACGTAGACTCTCTACATGCAGCATTTGGTAAAAAAATTATTTTTGGTATAAGACAGAAGTATATATTGTTGGGGCAAAAAAAACTTGGCATTTCAGTTACTAAAATATTCTAGGTGTCATAAAAAGTCACAAAAGCCGCCTATGAGCGAATAAAATGGCTCTCTGTATAACGAACGCATGTCCCATCCCCTTGACGTTCGTTCTATCGAGAGCCGACTGTATCTTATGCACCAATCCTGGAGTGAGTTTTCTTAATTCCAAGAATTTCGCATCACTCATCGCTTGACCACGCCAATGAAACTCCGGATGTGACGTCATCCTCTTAGTCCATTTCTGAGAATGCAACTAAGGAGGAGCCCTTCATTTGTCATCGATGACGTCATTGTAATAGCATTCTAAACAGTGACCGAACCCAACGAGAGCGACTTATTTACATACAAATGTTTCCTGTTTATAACATTCGTTATTCTGGAAATGAGGAGGAGGAGGAGACCATAGGGGGCGCTGAGTGCATTTGCTGCTTAACCCTCATGATGACCCCCAGAATTTCAAATCTTAAAGATGTTGATTTCAATAGATTGGTTTTCTTGGGAAATTTCAGCTAGTTGTCAGGTTCAGGGAAATTAGGGGCTACAAGTATTATGGATAATACAATGTATACATGTATATCAATTTGGACCAATTTTGGGGAAATGTCATCCCCTTGGCCCTCCTTCCTCGTTCATCGAATGGACCTCGAGGCCCGATTAAATTTAATCGGTGATTGAGGTTACAAACATCAATTCGCGAATCATGCAGGTGCTTTGGCCAGCTGCGATAACAGGCGCCAGGTGGCAGCACTAGAGGTCGCCGTCCTCTAAGCCCTCGTTCAATGACATCGCACGTGGCGCCACCTGGCGATAGTAAGGTGGTGACCTCGTGGCGTGAGGTCAGTGGTCACCACCCCCCTCCCCTTAAGCCATCGTGACCCTACCTATTTCACCATACTGACGTACTGAACGGACGACCCTCGTGGAGAGTTGAAATTGAGCATTTACTCACATGGACATTTTAGCTTAGCTTAGATTACGTCAGGTTTGGTTTGTTTAGGTCAAGTCAGGTCAGGTCATTTAGGTTATAGATTTGGTTAAGTTAAATTAATAGGTTAGATTTGGTTTGTCAGGTCATTTTAGGTTAGATTAGGTTAGATTGCCTAAACTTAAAAAGTTTAGGCAATTTTAGGTTAACTTGGTTGTTAGATTAGGTTTGTTTAGAAAAGTTTTTTTCTTGTTAGGTCAAGTCAGGCCAGGCCATAGATTTGGTTAGGTCAAGTGAGGACAGATCATTTTAGGTTATATTTGGTTATTTTAGGTTCACTTGCATGGTTATTAGATTAGGTTTGTTTAGGGAAGTATTTTTTTCGTTAGGTCAAGTCAGGTCAGGCCATTTTAGGTTAGGTTAGATTTAGTTTGTATTCATTGTTTAGGTCAAGTCAGGTTAATACATTCTGGTTTAGATTTTGTTAGTTAAAATTTAGGTAATGTTATGTACATTATAGGTATTGTTGTCAAGTTAGGTTTGGTTAGTTTTGTTCAGGTTAGGTCATGTTAGATTTGGTTATGTTAGTTTAGTCGGATTTGGTTAGGTATGGGGAAACGTCTTTGTGCGCAACTGTCCGAAAACTATTGGAATACTACTCGCATACAACAACTCAAAAGTAGCGAGGGTCGTTCATTCAGAAATAAGGCTATTGCTGTTTTTCCAAATTACTAACCTTAAAAAGCCTCCATTTTGGTTCAAGACGCACTTTATGGATGACCCATATTCATGTAACAACAGACACATGTAAAACCATGCTTAAGCTTCAGCTTAAGTTGGAGTAAGGTGTGCTTTCTACATTGCACGAGGGTCGTCCATCAATGACGTCAACCAACGTCAAATTAAAACGTGATGCCCATGATCTTATCAGGATGTTTATACTATACAACATGCAGATATTTAACGAAGCGTTAAATCTAATCAACGAATTGGTCGATTAACACGCGAGCACAATAGCCCATGCACCTGCAATGGCCACCCGCTAGCGGTCAAGCGCAATAAATAACCCAGCGAGCAGTACTCAGAAGAAAAAAGTAAAAATTGATTAAAAGTTGGTGCAATGGAGAGAAGTACAAGTAGCAAGAGAAAAAAAAAGTACATGTAGTAGTGAAGAACGGAGATTATTTATAGCTGAAGACAGAGAGAGCATTAAAAGAGGAATTTTATATGCGACCAACGACCCAGTCAAGAGTTATAGGAGGAGGGTCAGTGTCCAGCCAAAGTCAAGGGAGCGCGACCCACTTCAACAACAATTGCAAAAAAAAAAAATACATATACATTGTACATGTAGGGCTCTTAGGTCACTTGCATATATACTTTTTAGACGAAAAAGTGTCTTATGGGCGTCCATAAATGACGTCACGCACTGGGGGGAGGTCACACATTTGTGATGAAATGTGACGATAGGAGGAGGGGGGTTAAGAAATGTGACGTCATATCAAAAAATCAAAATGTTCTACTTTAAATAACAAGTTAGATCAAAATATTTTTGCAAATTTCAGTTTTTTATTGCCTCCATTTTAATACATGTTTTTTCCTGCAATATCATGCAGAGTGCAATGCCACATTATAGTGTACATACAGATTACAATGATAATAACCAGTTTTTAAGGAGGGGGGAGGGGGTAGTCAGAACTTTATGACGTCATATTTGAGGGGGTCTGGCTTTTTGTGACTAAGTGTGACATAAGGGGGGGGAGGAGGTTCAAAAATCTGCCAAAGTCGCGTGACGTCATTTATGGACATTTATGGTCAGTTATGGTACATACCCCGTTAAGACAAGATAGTTTTAGAAAGTTTTACAAAAGATACTTTTAGGCCGGAATTCATAGTCGTATATATAAGTAGTACTTATTTGTATACTTTTAACACACAAGTAGTGCTTATTCGACGACTATGAATTCCGGCCTTAGACACTATATAAGTAAGACAATTTTTATCAATTATGTATTTTTCTGAATGACTTCATGGACATTTTTATTAATCCAAGTGTCTTAAGGCATAAGATGCTTTTTGACATTACACTTAGCAAGAATGCCTTAGGACTTTCGTGGTAGGTAGTGGGTAGGTTATAAGTCTTAAACAAAAGTGTCTTAAAGATTAATTTTAAAAGTGTTATCTTGATTTCATATTGTCAAAATTGTATTAAATTATAAGTAATGGGGTATATGTAATATGTATAATGGGCAGGTTTTAAGTCTTAAAACAAAAGTGTCTTAAAGATTCGTTTTAAAAGTGTCTTTTTACATAAGATTGTCTCCAGACCCTCATTTTTTTGGTAATAATATACACCGCTGTGTATTATACGTATACATGTATGTTTCAGTGTATACACTTTTAACCCTATGAAAATGGAGTTATAGTCTTAGTCTTACTCTTACAGTATAAGACATATTTAAAAAGAATCTTAAAACACTTTTGTTTTATATTTTTGTGATCATTAAAACTTAAGACAATGTTACGTAAGACACTTTTTTGCAACTATGTCTTAAGACCCTCATTTTTTTTTTGGTAATACACCAACACAGGGGACAAAAAGCGTGTTAAGATAATTTTTAAAAGTCATCTCGTAAGAGCAAGACAATTTTCGTTTTTGTAAAATAGACAAACTGTGTACAATGTACATGTAATACAGCTGAGTAATATTGTCTTATACACTGTAAGACTTAGACACATTTTTCTGGTAAGACTCCAACTGAGGATGGCCAAATACGTGAAAGTACAATAAATGTATTCCATTGCACTAATTTTGATATAACAGTTGATGGTCATTGTTGAACGACCCTCTCGCCCACTGTTATTCCTTTGTCCTTTGCTATAAGCCTCATTAAAACGAAAGTGATAATTTCGGGGATATGGAAATGACGTCACCGGAAGTGCAACGGTGGACGGCCCCTGGCGAAGGGAGGGGTGAGAGGAGGGTCAAAGGTGCATCCCGCCCTCGCTGGAGAAACTTAATTAAAATTAATAAAGTTGATTAGAAGTTAACGTTCTAATGTGAGCATCCTGTAAAGCAATATCGCCTAAAAGATCCACCAGGTGGCGTCCATTTCATTCCAAAGTGCTAATCTATAACCGGAAGTGGTCATGTCGTTCTATTTCGGTTTCAAAAATGGGAATAACTCCCTCGCTCGCTTTCTATTGGCGGATGATGCATTTTGGCGCCAAAATTCGAAAAGTCACCAGTTTCCACCTGTTTTAAATAACGTACGCTATCCCAGGTCACGAAATTCTATTTTGTCTTAGACGAAATAAAAATCGGACAAACTTTAAAATTTCCTTGTATGTGCACATGCGCGAGTGACGTCATTTCAGCACACACAACATGATTTTTCTGCAAAAATCTGTTTTCGTCTCTTTCAATTTGGTGAGGTCACGAATTGTATTCACTTGCCTTAATCTATTATTCTCTGTAGTTCAATGCCTGCCAAGAATTTGTCAGATTTGTATTTCGTTTAAGACAAAACAGAAATCGTGACCTAGAACAAAATGGAAATTATGGTCCATGCTTTAGTAACCAATTAACATGAGTTAAATATAATGATCAGTTAAACAAGATGGTGAAATGGGCCTCATAAATTGAGGGTCTTTTAAATTCTAAAATGTGCCCTGTCCCAAATAGGACAGTGGTGTGGAGCGCCCCCTGGTAGCGTCGTAGGTCACTGTCGAAAGGAGTTACTGTCTTATGCCCTCGTTTTTTTTTTTTCAAACCCCTTTGAATTCTTTTCCCCCTTATTTCATTCAAATGCAAATTTCAGCTAGTTCTACAATTGGCCCTGGTGCTTCTGTCGCGCCATCTAGCGGGGCAATAGGGAAACAGAGTTGAGGGTAAATGAAGGAATTGCCACAGATGGCGCTGCAGGAGACAACGTGTAGTTTCGCGAAATTAAACCTAGATGACGCTATACATTTGGCTGGTTGATGACACTATTTTAAGTAGAAGTCTACTTTAGCCGGCTATTGCTATTCTCTAGCCTCCAATGCAGGATTCAGCACGTGCCGTTATCAATTTTCATCAATTCCATTGCACATGTCGAGGCCTGCATTTGAGGCTAGAAAATAGCAATAGCCGATTAAAGTAGATTTCTACCATATTTTACTAAATTAGACCCACATGTACTAATGAATGTTCCAGATTTTCAACTTCCCTAACTTTTCTAGTACAATGTAGTTTAAACAATTGTCCCTGACCATCCTGTCGACAGAAAAATGCAAAAATATTACATCCAATAGATACAGGGCTGGCTGAAGGGATGATCTCTGTGCAAACAAATGTATTACATGTACACTGTACATTTAAGTTGAATTTCCCTAACTTTTACAAAATGAAACACTTTTCCCTGACAAGATCCACAATGGTTTAACCGGATTTTTGATAACCCATAATCGTATATAGCCTAATTTTAACAACTGCATGCATGCTAAAAGTTTGAAAAATAGAAACGTGTTTCTAAAGCCTGGCGTTTTGTCGTCAGTCTTGCATGATCATGCCGACAATATGATCACTGATGACAACTGAAACATGCTATTTTGTCGTCATGATCAAGCCAGACTGACGACAGAACGTTACGTGCAGACCAGGCTGATATTCAATTTTGGCGGGAAAATCGATCCAAGATGGCTGCCACTGCAGGTTGCATTATGTATACATTTATTTTGCTCTCAACTTCTAAATTTTTGTTCTACAAACTTAGTGCAACTTTCGGGTAAAAATACGAGAAAAACGTGCTTCAAAATTCCACTCCAGTATAAAAATGAAAAAAAGTGATGATAAAACTAAAAAAAGCACCTAAAACCAACAATATGGATTTTCTAAAAAACTTGATTCAAACAACAATGTAGTAACGCAAGATGCTCTTCAAACATCATTACTTTTAATATAATGCAAGATGCTCTTCAATTCAACTCAATACCCTTGGCATTTCCGTTTTCCAAATCCCATGTTAATCCAGATATGAATTAAGGTTTGAGATTTTGCAGTCACGAGCAGGTAGCTAAGAGACAAGTTGAATAAACTTTGAAGGTGCATTAATATCCGTATGGGGAGATGGATGAGTGGGGTGCAAAGCGTCCCCCTATAGACGCCGGGAGGGGGTGGGGGGGAGAAGGGGTGGGTAAAGCCTGGTCAAGAACTTTTAGACACTAAAAAAATATCCCAAAAAAGGCGTGTAGGGGGTAATGGCGACATAGGTATGCATACCCACAGTCGGTGCAAAAATGCACAGACTCTGGCTAGACTTTTTTTATCATCCATAACATGTGCAACCATTTTTTTTTTTTTTTTTTTTTTGCGGGGTTGAAAATGGCGTCTTTTTAAACCCCTCCCCACGCGGCCCGGGTTAAATCCCCCGCGTACGTGATTAGCGCCCTTTGCTCCGCCCATGGGCGCGCCCCTGGACAAGGGCCACCAATAGGAGGAAGGGGCGTTTCAGACGCACGAGGCTGGCATCCGAGCGCCACGATGCTGGCTTTCAGTCGCTTCAAACGCTCCAAACGTACGGCTTGATAAAGAGCATCAACTTCAAAGTTCGAGTCGACAGCAAAAAAAAAAAAAAAAAAAAAAAAATTCGTCCATTTTTTCAACTTTTACACATTTTTCAAAAAACCATCGATTTTTTTATTTTCGGTCAACTATGAAGAAAAACGCGTTTCTACGTTTCGTGGGCTGCAGCAAAATCGAACTTCTAAAAAAAACAAAAAATTCCCCGAAAACTATTTTTAAAAACGCCGTTGGATTCATCCGTCACAAACCCAAAAAAAGACGAGGAAGAAAAGAAGAGGATCCGAAAAAATAAATATATGTGAACGACAAAAATTGTATAACCCGACCGATCCCCGATAAAGCTATGTGGATACGAATGTGTTCGCCAAAGTGACACGATGGAACACCTGACCGCGTGTGCAACACCGGACATGTTCTCCATTCTGGTAAGTTGATTTTTCACATTTCTCAATATACCCTGCATTTCTTTATGACATGTGCATTCTAAAACCCCTTCAGTAAAAATCCTAAAATTCAAATTTTTAATAATTTAAATTTCAACTTCATTCCAAATTCCATATTTGGAACTCGTGCACAGGGTTCCTATTCGAATTAACCAATGCACGTGACCGATTCCAATTTCGTAATTTTCCGTTCCGAAAATCGTGCTAAAACGTTCGAAAAAACGCCAATGGTCACGTGACTTCCAATTTTTTTATCAAGTGCTTCGTATGCAAAAAAAAAAAAAACACATGCAAAGGATGAGTCACGCGCCTATTCACGTGACACCTGCAAAAAAATTCAAATTTTCGAATTTTCAAATCATGAAAAAAAAAAAAAGAACGTGTTTCCGATTTGAAAATTCAAAAAAGCGTGGCGTTAATTCGAAAAGTTGAACGAATCCATGTCGAGCGTCAATTAAGAAGGAGCTAATTCCTAAGACAGTCGATGCCAATTGGTTTAAATTCAAAGGCAAATGATGACGAGCGTTATAAGGGAAACCCCCTCCTCATTACACTCTATACACCTTTTTTCTTCTCATTCCGTCCGTGTTAATTTATGCTAATTTATTAAATGAGGCCGGGGAACATTTCTAATTTATGCCGATCGGAGGAAGAACATTCGAGGGAGATTAGTTAATTGTTGCTCTATTGGAAATTCAATGGCGCTGATGCACCAACACCTATATTGCTATAGTCTGCAAATTATTGTATAATCCATGGCAGGTACATTTTTATACTATAATGGGGTGAAGTTCGTTTATTGGTGCGATACATTAACGATTTATTGAAATCTAACAACAATCTCGGATTGTGAAAAATCTCAGCATTATTATAAATCATGGTTCAACCGAATTCAATTATTGATATACAATATAAGCTTATAAATGTATAGGATATATACATCAGCTCTATATCATTGCATGCAGCATGCAGCTTGCATGATTAAGTTTAATGATTATAACGTTTTGAATGTTATAAGCATGTATAGTTTTTCCATATATACAAAAATGAGTATAAATTTTCATATATATTTATACCACTCATTTATGGAAATCTCTGTAATCATGAAAATAATGAATGCTGATAGCATGCATGCAACGTTACACTGACCAATATATGTTGATAAACAATTTTTAATCATCGATTAAGGTTTCCACTATATAAATATACAGTGTGCATGCACTGCTTTATCTGATGTATAAACACATTATATTTCAATGTCCTATATATTGATACAGTATAGGTCCTTATACTTGTTTTCGTCCTCGATAAGAAAATATATTGAACTCTTCAAGATTTCGGATTGAAATATCACCCATTCGACTATAACCCTATAGTTTTTCACCGTGTAAAAATATACACAAATAGGGCCTTATATAAGGTAAACGAACTAGGCCTAATTTTCAACATTTGGTTTAGGTTTGCAGGAAGGGAGGGGGTGTATATTTATAGCCATTCTTCCGCAGATGTCAACCGCATACTATTTTTCCCACACCAACAATTTTGATTATGTTCACATGTTCTGCTTTTTACAAGCTTTTTAAAAAAAACGGGTATGTGTATACGACATAAAAACCGCGTTAGGCTTAATGTTTATACGAGTAGGACAAAACAAAAATGATCGGTGCACACCCTATCTTTAGGATTTACAACCGCCCCCACTTTAAAAAATCCAAAGTAGAAATAGAAAATACCCCCTGCCTGCACTTGCATTTTCTAATTTTGAAGAAGAAGAAGTAGGAAAAAAAAAATTGAAAAAAAAAAGTGGGGTTGGAAAAAAAAAACTGGGATGTTCGTGTATTCCATCGATGGCGATTGGTTGGTAAAGTGGGACTTGGTAAAAGCACGGGAAAACAGGCTTAGGGCTCCTGCCGAACAAAGGCCACCCAAAAGCGGCAGAAATAGGAGTGGGTCCACCGTGCTTCTGAAACACATCAACGGACGCCTGGCAGAAAAGAGGTAGTAAAAGTGCACGGCAGTCAACGGCATCTTGTTCATATCGCGATACAACCACGAAAATAGCCAAGATTTCGATATGAAATTTTATCATCGTTTTCGGTCGTTGATGGTATAGTGTGGTATAGCTCACAAAATTTGCTTTAAAAAAAAACGGTCTAATTTTGCACACGCGAACAAATTACTGTCTGTCAATTGTTGGATCTCGATGAAAGTACGTATAAAATCCGGTTGCATTTTTCTCAAAATTTAACTAAACCGATGGTAAAAATATCCGTTGTTGGGTTATGGCAAACGAAGGCTTCATTGTCGGAATAGACGCTCCCTATAAACGGGAGATTAAGAGGTATACCTCTTTTGCATCATAAATAAATTAGCGAAATTAGGCTTTTGCCTATAGTATCCTAATTCACTAACCATATAGTAATTCGGCGCATGCACGGGTTGAGTTCTAGTATAGCATGCCCTTTGTTAATTTTGCATCTGCGAAATCATGATTTATAATAGCAAATTCTATGAGTCCATAAATGCATGCACTTTTTTTTTTTGTATCAACACTGAAATTATATATGTAGCAAATTCTATAGTCTTTCTAGAATGGGTCCAAAATAGAACTCGAAAATTTATAGTCTTTAAAATAGCGATAAAACATGCATGCAAAACCATTATTTTTCTTATACGAATTTGCGATGGAGTTATTCTATAGAAAGCTAGAATTTTCATCCAACGAATTCTGATTTGAGTGTTGATGCAAAACCAAAGATTAGGCTTACAAAATGTACGCTATAATATGATAAGATGCAATAATTCGCATGTCTCGCGGATAAACCGATGGCTCTTATTAAAAACCGGATACAATTCACGTCAAAATTCACAATCATCTGATTTGTTAAAGTACTTTCTGCTGAGGAAAAAACCATCTCAAAACCAAAATATAGTTGGATCTGACCAAAAATTATGTGTTTGCAATCGCACCGCAAAGGCGGTCGTTTGCTCGCATGTGCATTAGAACGTTCGTTCCACCGGTTCCAGAACACGGTTTATCGAAAACGAGGCCATGCACCATTGGATTGGGGGAAAAAGTGAAATCAGCACTGTGTTCCAGAACGAAAAAATGCCATCTTTTTCGAACTCTGTGCATGTGCAGGCGTTAGGAGCGTATACGTCGAAGGAGATGAAGAAGAAGGAGAAGAAGAAGAAGAAGGGGAGGTGGGGTGGGTGAACAGAGAGAGAGAGAGAAAAAAGACGCGATGAATAATACAGTAAAAATCAATGAGATTCTATTCCGGCCGCCGCCATTTTGGAGCGTTATTCCGAAACGCGCGTATGGGTGCGTGAAGAAGCACCGAAAAAAGGGACCCCGAACGTCCTTCTCCTGCATATCGCGAGTGTTCTCCCGGAATTGCACGCCGTCCATCGGGCCATCGTCCTCGACAAGAGTCCGTCTCCATGGGAAAAAACCCTGCACGACCGAGAAAATTCGCTTCGTCAGGAGCGAGGTATTTTGTTCCTACCGTTTTTTAAAAACCGGGTAGGAACTTCATACCGTGCTCTGGACGTCGACGAAATGTACGACAGAAAAATTTCAACCACATCGAGACGAAGATGAAAAACGAAGAACGGTGCAAACACTTACGCGTTGACTCGTGTTAATTACCGGCATCTTGATTAATCCGCGAATAAGTGCGACGAAAAAAAAAAAAAAAAAGATGTGAAAAAAAGCGAGGAAAAAAGGACCGAAGCTTCTTCTTCCACTGCAGCCGCAAATTAAAACCTATTTCCCCGCTTCATTATCGGGATTCGGGCGTCGCAATGTTGTCGAGCTAAACTAGGGATATGTATGCTATAGTCTTAATAAAACGGAATGGGTAATTAAGCCCCCCTCCCAAATTAATTTATTCAGACGTCTTTGGGAGCAGCCCATTTTTTTTTTCTACCCCCTCCCCCCTTTCCCTTTTTTTTTTTTTTTTCCTTTCCTTCCTGCGAGCATTTTGAAAAAGGCTTCGATTGGAACCTTTAGCGTTCGAATTCGAAAAAATGGAATATGGAAAGGTTCTTTTTTTTTTTTTTTTTCTTGTTATTTTTTTGATATTTTTAATTATTCCTTCGAATGCACGCGCGTAATTTTTAAGGCGCCCCCTCGCCGCCATTAGACGCGACTGCATGGTGGCGCTCATTAAGGACGTTCGAATTACAGGTAGACAGTGTTGTCAGACAATTTTGTCCGTATGTCTTAATTAAAACGGGTCAAAATCACCACGGCAAGATTGGCGGATTTCGAATGGAGGAATTATGAAAAAATAAGGTATAGAAATATATGTACGTGAGGGTGGGGATAGAAAAAAGCATTTGCGAATAATTATTTTTTGAAACTATATTCTATATTTTTGATAATGCGAATTTTCGGCAAAATCGCGTGCTATTAGTAGATTTCAGAACGAGATCTTTGCTCTTATTATGAAGCTATAAAAATATGTTATGTGCATGGAGGAAAAAAATCCAATTGCAAATATGCATGAATATTTTCGAATCTAGCGAAACTATAGCTTTGATATTTGACCATATATTATTTTTTGAAAAATCCGTGCATGCATTTGTGCCATATAAATTTTTTTAAAACGAGAAATTCAATTCAAATATTGGTTTTCTATAGTGATCCATGGAATAATGTTGTTTATATCAACGGGGGGGCTTTCTTGCAATTGTAAGAAGCCATTATAACAACCCTGTGATTTCAATATTTGAACTGTAGAAATTTATCGAACGTTCTTTGAGGGGGTCGTTCCTAAAAAACCTTGCTCGTTTCAAACACATCTTAAATATGCAAACATGTCCCTAAATTTGGCTCGACAGCAAAGCTCCCCTGCATTCCGGGATAGTTCACCCCACCAATAATATGGTTTAGTTGTACATGTACTATGGGTTTAGTTCCTCATGCACGCTATATCTTATTAGATTAGGTTCTGCTTTGTTCTCACAGATTCCTAATTACGGAGACTATAATATAACTAAGCCTGACCTGATATACCCTAGCCTAATTCTATATTCTGAAGATAACCTTTGACTTTTAAAACGAACTATAGGCATACATTACATATATCTTCAATTCAATTCAACTCAGTACCCTACAGTCAGCAAACAAATGCCAAAATATCTTGTCTGTAATTTGTCTTCATTTGGACAAATTCCTGGTTACGTAGGCTCCGAGCAGGCAGGTCATCCGCAGAAATTGACAAAATGCCTTTTTTTTCAGTTTGCTAGATTTCAGTTTAGCAAAAGCTTGTACACTCTGAGCTTCCGTAAATTAATCCAAATTTTATTTCGTCTATAAAAGACATGATTCTTGACCGTACCTATATATCAGTTTTGATATTAAATTCATATACCCGTTTATAGATTAGAGTTTCAACGTTAGTATAGAAAAAGGGGAGCTCCCAAGTCGAGTGCATTTTTAAAAAAAAGGGGTATTCGTTGAACAGCAGTGAATTGTAAAGGGCATTTTTTTATATTCGAACACTATATAGTATATAGAACTCGTGCATATGTTCGATTTTATGAACTACTATTCTAGAACTTGGCGTTCGAAACATTCGAAAAATTGCGCATGAAATTGAAAAACCAGGACCTTATAAATTTGCCCACAGCGAATTGAAATTAAATTGGCATCTTGTAGGCTATATTATATAAAACCGAAATTAATATACGTTTTTTTTGGGGTTGTTGTTATCGAAATAAATCGTGGCGAATTTCAAATATATCAACGTGTTTGCTCTGTCCTGTTATATATATGCCGAATGACATTCTATATTTATTATTTCGTCGTGCCCCGTTTACATACACGTTAAATATAAAATACGTACATATTTTATTTAATATATCCATGCATGCAGAGCGAAAGCTGCGAGCGAAATAATCATGGATTTTTCAGTCTGCTTTTTATGCGAAAAATTTCCTTTCCCTTTTTTTCATGTTGGTTGGCTGGAAGGCACACAAAAGGACAACAAAAATATGTCTTCCAGAATTTCAAAGTAAATTTTGTATTTTTTGTGCATATGCTTGCATATACACGTATATTTCGATTATATACACACACGTATAGGAAATTGTAATAAATAATGGGAAAATATTCCTTCCAACCATTGGAATATATAGATTTTGAAGGAAAATGTCAACAAAACCAGCGGGCAAATAAAATATAGACCTAAAAATATATATATATTTCTTATGTTCGTTATATATACTAAAAAAATAAAGTTGGCCCTTATAATATATGCATAAGATACATGTACACCAGCTTGTGTTTAAAACCATGTAATTCGAATATGAAGATCTTTATGAGCCTTTATTTTTTTATAAACGTGGTAATGGCCAAATTAATGGAAACACTAAGGACACCGTGCTAAATTGGTTAAGATGAATGTTGTATTTCCACAACACATTGTTAAGATATAGTGTGTCAATAAATACAAATAAATAAACATGCAGCTTTTAAAGAGTTTCCATTATTTTGTTCAGCAATAACGGATGTCTAACTAGTTTTTGTAAATATTGACGAAACTTATTGGTAATTATAATTAATGGTGTCATTAATTATTATTTCAAGCTGCTTAGTAAATATACTTATAAGAAACTTTACACGAAAACAGGGCTGATTTCCAAATATATTTACGCGTAATTCGCGCTTTATTAATAAGCGGGGTGTATTGATTGATAGATGCGCAATATTTCGGCGTAATAATAACAAAGTATATAGAAATAGCAACCTTCCATAATGAAAATCTCTATGGATGAATTTCTACACGTATATAGAGTATGTGTTGTAAATGTTAATATATGCGATTTAAGGCGACGCTTATTGGAAGAGAAAAGCCTGCAAAAGTCACGTAGAAAGTGGCGCCATTTATGGACAGCTTTCTGCAACTGCAAAACCCTCCTATTCACCAAGATAATACCCCACAGAAATTAAATTTTAAACTTCCCTGACCATCTTGACGACTAAAAATTATAATTTACGACACTGTCTGGCAAATTCTTGTCTCTATGCTCAAGGAAGCTGTTTTAGATTGATGTTAAAATGAGTCAAATAGGAAATTTCACACATCTATGAAAACAAATATTCCCCGGACTTTTTCAAAGTAAATCACTATTCCCTTACTATTCCAAGTTTTCTGGTTTTCCCCCAACATCTGGTAAAACGAGATAATGTATGTCACTGACTTATTGCCTGATGTTTTGATCACCATTTAAACCATGTACAATTGATACATGTAGGCCTACGTTTGAATTTAGTGCACCAAGAACGACCCCACGTGATGTTTCAGAGATGATGTAAAAAAAATGGGATGCCAACAGCAATCAATCTCCGAAAGTAAAATTATCCTTAGCTCTCTCTTTTTCTTAATTTATTTTTATATTTTTTAAACTGAATACGTTGTGTGCAGGCATAGAGCAGCGAGTTCTATATTGGCTAAATTTCAACTATTTTAATGAGGGAGAAAAAGACGCAGAAACAAATTGCGGTGCTGAGACTCTCCTAATAACCGCAACAAACTCGAGAGCAGTAAAAAATATTCGGTTTCAACGTGTTTTTTTCATCTCGTATTTTAAGGTCTTTATATATATATATGCGCACATGTGAATATAGAAAACAAAATGGCGGAGATTTTGGCAAAAACAGCTTTTTCCTCTAGCTCCTCTTAATACGCTTACAAAAATGCTTGATCATGTTCCTTAGAAATTGAAATTTATTACCGCAAAATCTTCGTTTATATATTTTGGTTCAAATTTGGTAAAATATTGTTTTTATCTCAGAAATTTAACTTTTGCCTTTCCAATAGATAATTTAAAACATTCATTCACTTTCTCGAAAAATTCACTCAATTTTAATTGAGTGAATTTTTATAGTGAAAAAAAAAAACAATAATAGTAACTAATAGTAAACAATGAATTTACTTATAAAAACTCGCTTCAATTCGCTGAATTTATAATAATAAATATCGATTTTTAAATGGATTAAAAGAGGGGAATAGTCGATTGTTTTAAAGCGGTGCATTGTGGGAAATATTAGCCTTATACAGGGTGAACGCAAAGTTGGATTCCCTTTTTGAAATTTACAACACTACATGTATATCCTACCCAACACCTTATATTTTCAATTATATACCCTTTTCCCCAACAACTCTACCCTTTTTGGCAACCGTATGTCATTTAATCAACGTGTTAATTACCACTATCGTAAAACTCGACTCAAAGGTTTAATTATCGATATTAAAAATCATCGCCATATTGGAAACTCCGAAATATTCAAAACAAAAAAAGTGTTGTTGAACTCTGAGAAAGAGGGGGTGGTGGCAATAAACGTGCCACAATCAAATTGGTTAATTAAGTAAAGGGTTCTACACCCTCTATACCATTATGCCATGTTTAAAATTTTCAAAATCAATAATACGTATACATTGTATATATGAAAAATGATCTCAACGTATAGTATTCCCCATAGTTCGTCACAGTATGTGTTTACAGAAAATATTGAACCCACGAAGGGTGCATGACATATTTCGCAAAAATACATTATTTACAATATATCGTTCATCCAATATTATAGGATTTTATCTCTAAAAAGTGAAAGTCGCCACCATTTTGGAAACTAGAGTCAAGACTTTCAAGAAAAGTCAAATTATAAGCAAATAAGTTTATATAGAACATAAAACCAGTAGCTCAGAATACCAATTGAATTAGCAATGCAACTGAAAATTGAAAAATACAGTGGAATTCGCATATAACGATGTCGGACAGTAATTTTGCGCAGATACTAATGTATATACGATGTCGGATATAGTATACTAATCCGGGCATAGCGATCCCATTTTGAAACGAAAAATGCCCCTTTCATTCGCCTATAACGATTTTATTACATTTTCTAAGTGCATATGCATTGTAATTATACGTGTAATGTAATGACAAAATAATTTACAATATTAAAGTTGTATTTTTTATCTGAAATCTTATTATAATTTTATTTATTTTACTAACGAAACATTAACTTTCAAAAAGCGAAAAATGTTCGTATTTTGTATTAAATTTAAGTCAAATTTAATAATTAGACTACATTTATTTCACCGCTGATATTTGTTTAAATTTTGAAATTTATAAATACACATTGCAAACTATGAAACTACTGTATATAATGTATATACAGACTACAAAATTTATCTTTATTATTGGATAATTGGTTTCTCGATATCTCTATACGAAATTGATACTTTTTCCAGTTTTAGATAAACGGTTTTACTATTTTTTGTAAAACCTTTCTCCTTAATTTCCAGCGAATTTACCTCTTAATTATTATTCCATACAATTATTATTTCAGTTAAAACATTTAATAAATACTCGTAAATCAATTTCAAACTCGTATTTCTGTGTACATGTATGTGTGCATTATTATTGTTATTACATGTACGTGCGTTTTATTTTTCATAAATCCGGATACAACGATCTGATTTCATAGGTCCCTTATAAGATCGTTATAAGCGAATTCCACTGTAACGGGCAAGTGAAAATGCCTTACTTATCCTGGTTCTATCCAATTTCCCTGACAATCCTAAGTTTTCCAGGTATGTGGGACCCTGAACAACTTAACACACGTCTGAAAACGGTCCAGACTGAAATCACTTCGTATTAAGACTAAATTTGGAGGGGGGGTGGGGGGTTGAAGGGTAAAAAAAACGCACCATGTAGCACCAAAGTATCCCACGACAGGTAAAGGGTCCAACAGGTAGCAGACATTTTTGGGTCTTTATTTTGCCCCCCTTTAACTCTTAAATAAGTGAATTACACTATGGCCGGAAAAAAAGAGTGAGGGGTATAGGGGTAAATGTCTCGTCTGGCAAGGGTGAATCGATAATAACCCGTCCACATTCGAGGGGATAAAAAAATGCGACTGGCTGGACACATCCCTTGCTATATCCAGACCCAAAACAGCACCATGCACGTAGCAGTAAGGGGGTAAGGGGAAAAAGGGGTTTTTAAAAAAACACCCTTTGGAGTCTAGCCTTATAGAGTAATAAGGAGGCCACCCTTGCCTCCTTACCCTTTTTTTGGCATGGTATTGAAAGTATGAAAAAAGAAATGCCCCATGAAAAGGAAGGGGGTCTTTGGTAATATCCCCCTTTTTTCCCATCATCGCCAAAAAATGTTCAACCCCTTAAGATTTCCTCGCATCTCTTCAACCCCTTAAGATTTTTTTTCTAGTTTCTAGCTAACCCCCCTCCCTTTTTTTCATTTTCGTTAGGGGTACCCTTTTTTTTGGGGGCAATTGATGTGGATAAAACTCTTCCCCCTATTTCGTAAGGGGATAAAAAAAATGTAAAAGCCCCTAAAAGAAGACGAAGGGGGTAGTAAGATGAAAGGGTAAATGGTTTATGCGGTGTGAGAATGATGGGGGTAAAAACCTCCTAGAAAGATGTCCCCTGAAAATATGACCCCCTGAAATTCTGACCCCTGAAAAGATGGGGGTAGAGGGGAATTTTTATCAATTTCGTCGAAAAAAAAAATAGGAGGAGGACCAGTTTTTTTAAGTCTTTGTATAATAAGGAGGATGACAAGTACCATGATGAATAAGGTGATTTTTAAGTTAAGGGGGGTAAGGGGGAAAGGAAAAAGGAGGAGGGGGATAATAGGGAGGGGGTAAAAATTTGCGGTGAATCCAGGGTTAATAATAAGACGGTTGAGGAAAGCCATCTTAATCGGTTTGTGCAAACAGGTTTTTTTTATTTTAAAGGGGGTTAGAGAAGTATAGCCGGAAAATGCAGGGGGTAAAACAGAGGGGGTTAAAGCGCATCGGCGTAGCTTTCTATATAAAGCATCTTTCCAATACCCCTTCCCCCCGCATATTAATGACGTGCAAATGCGAATAGCTAAGGACAAGTTGGGACAAAGAGGGGTCTTACTCGTCTTACCCCCTTACCAAAAAACTACCCCCTTTGGTGTCCTCTATCCATACTTTATGCATACAACCCCCTCTTTTTCCTTTCACCACCGGTCGAGACACGAAAATATTTGAAAAGGGGGTAAAACATTAATAACCCTATATTCGACTTAAAAAAAAAAGTTTAAGAAACGTATTAACCCCCTTAAAAAACGGGGTTAAAAACTCACCTGTCTCGTCGCAACAGGTAGCCCTGAGGAGGGGGAAATGGCGGCTTCAAAGGAGTACAAAGATTGCAGGCTAGACAAGATGGCGGACCCAAAGAGCCCTTTGAATGGGTTCTTTGTGCTAAAGAAGTCCAGGTCCACGTCGAGTACCGTGAAAGGGGTACCACCAATCCAATCGGGACGACAGGTTCGCCCTTTGACCCCAACCTGTCCCGACGAAGCGGAAGAAGACTGTGAAGGGGTTTCCTGCTCCTCATTTGCATGGCCGACACCCGAAGAGGGCGCTACCGTCGCGTCGTCGTCCGAAGGGTGGCGTGGGAAGCGGGGCGAGGTCGAAGGTCGTGACCCAGAGGGGTCCAGGGTCAGGACGATCAACCTGACCTTCCTCGCGTTGTCCAGGTCGTCTAGACGACTGTGCAAAAGATCGCTCAGGAAATAGGGAAATTCACTGGTCACCCTGCAATTGTAGAAAAAGTTGAAATTTTTAATTCCAACTAGCCAATGACCAGAAATTTCAAATGCAACATTTTGAAGTGTTTGAACTCTTGGGGTCACGTAATCACCAAAATAATCAATACCCCCCTTTTAACAGCAACGCCATCTATGGTTCATTTTGCGCAACAATGGCTTCAAATATGGATACAAATTCCCTTAAACGCAGCGTCATCTATGATTCATTTTGTGCAACAGTTATATGCTGTATACAACAGCGAAACAATGGCTTAAAATAAGGTTACAAACACCCCCTTAAACGCAGCGCCATCTATGATTCATTTTGTGCAACAGCTATATACAAGCTAAACAATGGCATAAAATATGGATATTTTTAATGATAAGGGTATTATTCCACTCTGATTAGGTCCATTTATAGTATTTATACTCCACATCAAACCAGTGCAAAGTTGGATCACATGATAATTTCCTTTAATAAAATCACCACCATTATCCTTAAATCTGCAATTTCCAAATCAGATTTTCTTCTAAATTTCTCTTGAATCGATATGCTTTCAATTGAAACCTTTTATGTGTATATTTCAAAAACTAATTAAGTTTTCGTTTTTCAGATTTCCCTTTAGGACGAATTTGCAAAATGCGCTAAAATACGCCATATTTTTTTCTTGGCATGGCAGAAACAGAGAAAATAAAGGTAAAGTACCTCGCATATTTTCTGTAATAATGATGACAGTTCCTTGGTAGAAGTGTAAGTTAGCCGCGGCAATTGCTGTTTTCCAGCCTAAAATGCAGGCTTCATTTGATAACAGCAATAGCCGGCTAAAGTACACTTCTACCAATTCATGGGCCATAAAGTTTTAAAGAAAAGTTAAAATTTTTATCAAATTGTATATTGGAGAAAATTGCGTCTATTAATTGTGATAAAATTCAGTGTTATAAATTATATGCAAAACGCCTTGCCTTCATCAATTTTATATATTTTTCAATATGTAAATAAATATAGTGGGCCGAAAATCACCACTGCTGTAGAACATGACGTAATATAAAATCATTTTATATAATTTAACAATTTTCTTAAAGATTCCTAAAATATTGCATTATAAACTTATATTATCTTGGTTATACAATGTATATGCATATACATGTACATGTATATTTGCATGGAAAACATACTTTAAAAGCAGGGGTCGAATGAAAAAAAAAATCATTTTAGAGTCAATTGCCAAAATATTTTAATTTTTTTTATAAATAAAACTAATTTCAAACAACTAATTTAGAACATGTGCAAGTCGTGTTAATCGTGCGTTTAAAACGCGTGTGATGCCCTCTAGCGTTTACCACCCTTTCATTTTTTTGTGGAAAATGTGAGGAAATGATTATTATTTTCAACTGCATTTGTATTGAGTTACAACACGACATACATAGTCATGTTTTCGAATGAAATCTGCTGCATGAATTGCATTATTTTTTTATAAAAATAATAAAAAAAATGTTTTATTTTTTATACTGTGGTTCTTGTCTTTTATTTCCCGTTGTTACACGAAAAGTGCAGGCTTTTATGAAGCAAAAAAAAAATAACCGATAAAGATATTTGTTACATTTTTTATAACAGTCGAGATTTTGAAATGGGATTGTCCAAAGCGTGGATAAAAAAAATTGAAATTTGTAACTAAAGAGTTATAGGGTTTGAGAAATATTACACATATTACAAATGATATGTAACCAGTTTTTATAAATTGGCTTTAGTGCATGCATGCATGTTTTCCTTCACAAAAATTCTCCTTATAGTGGCATAATGGTGGTCAGGTTTAGCAGGTTTCACCGTTGTCTTGGCAACTCAGCCATTTGCTAACGAATGGTCAAATGGTTCCAAGTGTGAATTTTAATGGTCAATTAACCTATTTTGATAAACGTAGAATTGCACTGTCGCACGATATATGACAGTCTGCAATGAATTTGATCAATTCTAATAAAAATGCAATAAAATAACGGCAAAAGTGCTTTTCGCACCCTATATTTATTGTTAGATTTACTAAATGTTGTTACACGTTAACTTATCTTCCATAATTTCGAACGCCATTTTGTCTTCATTTGGAAAAATATTTTGGTTACGGAGGCACAGAGTCACCCTCACGATTTTTAGGAATGTTTCTTATAATTAGCATACCGTTTGGCAATTAAGCCCCCTCTGAGCTTCCGTAAAAAAAGCTCCGTAAAAAAAGCACGTGCTATTTTATTGCGCATGCCAGTCGACCTGCACGTGCCAATTGCAGGTCGCTATGCATATACATGCACTTATTAGGGACTTACAAACGACGTCTTCCGAAAATTGCTTACACTTTTAAAGTCGTAGTAGTTTTCCTTCTCATTTG
>JAQGCC010001719.1:0-21832 GCA_034698905.1 Xestoiulus laeticollis | reverse complement strand
GTTAACCTTTGGCTAGATTTTCTCCTAACCCATGCTTGTGCAATGCAAGGGTGGGTTAACCTAGTGTTATAAAGCAGATTAACCTTAGGTTATTCTTAACCTTTGTTGGTGCAACCGGCCCATATAAGGCAAAAAGCTATGAGGGGGGGGGGGGAAATAAGGGCGCCAAAAGAAGCTTTGGAGGTGGCGCCACTTGATTTCTTCAGCAAGCCTATATGGAGAGTGGAGTAAGGAGGAGGAAGAGGGTGATAGGGCTCAAGGAGAAGGAGAGAGATATATGGGAGCTATATACGCAGCGAGAGAAAAGGTTTATAAGCTTTCATGAATTATTTACTGTTAATTTCCTGAACTTTGGAATTAACTTTGCCAGCGTCGGCGCCCAGCGGATTGAATTTGAGAGAATTAAAGCTCGCAGATTGGACATAAAAATTTCAGCGCCTCTCCAGCTAGCTCTCTTCGCCCTCGCTTGCCTTCATCAACGCTGCCTCTTTATGCATGCACGGATGCATGTCTGCGCTGCATACTTGGTGCTGCGTAATTTCGCATAGATTCCCCGCTTTTCTCTTTGTTGCGCCCTGGGACTTGAAGAGCACAACATATTTCTGCTAATTCCACAATTTAGTTTCGCGCCAATTGTGAAAGCCGCGCTGCGAAATTAAAATTGAGAGAACTCAATGACGCGATTGAGAGTCATAATTTCAGCGTGGAATGATGCGAGGAGGAGGTGGAGAAGAAATGCCAAAATGGAGAGATATGGACCCAATGTATGAGGGTATTTCTAGTGATTTTACCTCCAGAAAAGCAGTAATATGTCCCATTAGTAACTCAAACTACCGCTGCATAGCATTGGCGCTAGAATGCATACCGTTGTAGAATTTGCAATTAAATAGTTCAAATCAGCTGTCTCCTGTTGCATGATTAAGCCCTAGGCCACACTAGGCTGGAAACGAGCGTTTAACTAGCCTCAAACAGGGCATCGAATTTTAATTTAAATTATAGAATTATAATATTTGCACATTTATATCTCGTGCGAAAATTCGTTTTTGATTAAAAGCCTTGTTTGAGGCTAGCCAAACGCGCATTTCCAGCCTAGTGTGGCCTGGGGCTAACCCTCCATTAGGCGCGTTTGAGTCTAATAAGCCTATGCGTTTTTTTATTTTATTAATATTTTGCTAAATCAGATTGAGATATCGTGGTGGGCCTTCTTGACATCTAACTAGTGTCTATTTACAACTGTGTGCCAAAGCCGCACAGTGATGTGTTGCATATTTTCAATTCAATTCAATTTCTTACCCTGCACTCAGCATGTAGTATGCCATGTGGCAGGGGGCAAAGTGCCAGAATTTTTAGTGGAAATTAAGAGTATATTAGCCCCCAGTAATTAGCACGCAAAGTTGGAGAGGTACATAATTTCGGTCTATTGGACCCAAAGTACCCAGCTACGGTAGTGCAATTCTTCCAATGTGATTTGGAGCTCAACAGTTTTTTTTTATTATTATCGCCAGTGAGTATTTGAAATGCTAGTGACTATATTTCATTACTTGAATAGTTCTTTGCGTATTTAGTGAATAATTATGAAAATTAGAGTAAAAACAAGATTAAATCTAAATTGCCCTTCAGATATGTTTGTTTAATTCTTAAAAATAAATTTATTATACAATATTATACAATTTATTATATAAATATTATACAATATTATACAATTTATTATATAAATATTATACAATATTATACAATTTATTATAAATTTATTATACAAAATCCTTTCTCAAAGAGTTGGGTAGTTAGGAAATGCAAGAAAAACTATTGTTAATAAGAGCGTATATAATGAAACGTCGACAATACACACATGTTATTGATTGAAGTCCAATAGCCCAACACGCTTAACCACTGAAAACCTTATGCACCTAATGGAGGGTTAAGGTACTTTTACATGAGACTGGTAGTTGCAGCCAAAACATTGACTTAGGCGTTTGTGATTTTACGGACAAATCCACATTGCATCCCAATGGTCGAGTGGGTTACACGCTTGCCTCTCGATCCCAGAGTGTGGGGTTGATCCCAGTTCAAGGTCGGTGGGAATTTTTCGAAAGGGCGAAATTTAATTTCAAAGTGGCGGCTCTTTAAAATGAGTTTAAACCAAGATTCCATGTAGATCTCCCTTGCTCTCTATACATATTATAGATCACTAGAGAGGGGGTGGAAGTCCCTCCTCATAGGCAAAGATCTCCCCCGAAAATGTCCTTTCCCTGGCATTGGTATTTAGCCCTCGTGTTACTGAGGTGGGACAACGTTAAAAATCATCAAACAAACAATCTGGGACTTTGCCCCCTGCCACATGGCATTCTATATGCTGACTGTAGGGTAATAAATTGAATTGGATGGTCATGCATATTAAAGAGACTGTTGATGAGTATTAGTAGGTACCTTCACAAAGATACCAGAATACAGGCATATGTATTTATCATAGACAAAACATGGCATTCCACTTATATGTAATTAGGCTACATAAGTCGCCAGGCTAGAAATATTCAAGGGCTAATTTTTCAACTCTTGAGGAAAGCAAATTTACAACACCTTCCGGCTGTAATTTTGATAGTTAGCCTACATGTATATAGCCTAGACTTTTTAACCTAAAGCAAATTTTCGCAATAAATGGTAGCAGTATTCAGTCTTTATCATGTATTTTGAACTGCTTTTATTGATTTTTTTTTCATATTTAAATTACAAGTACTCAAATTAACAAGATGAAATTAATTTCGTACATATTGTACATGTATTGCGGATTTTCAACTGACTTGAATTAAATCAAAAACCGCATTGAAATCAGCTTACGACCAATAGTGTGAAAATATACATGTGTACAGGGTTGCCAAAGAATATAATTTCAACTTTCCTGGCTTTTACAGTTTTTAAAACAATTGCCTGAACATCCTGATGACTTCTAACTCGAAAATTTATAACTACTTCTTGTCTCGCACATATACTGTATATATGCTACTTTAGAATGCAGTAAGCAATGTTCTGTAAGTATAATCTTGACTTGATATCACACAAATCATTAAACTTATTAAAAAGTATTTTCCTCATCGTATAGCGGAATTAAATATATGTAGTTTTAATTGGTATTAATACGTTTATAAATTGAAAGTTGTAGTTATAACATTAGTACCATTAAATGTTGGTAAGAGTAGCCAATATGTTGGCTTTTATTTACTTAAAATTGTGCCTAAATTAGTTAAAATGTAAATTCCACATTTCTGTGCTAATAGTGTGCCAAGTTTATGTGAAAACAAATGTAATATTTGTGCCAAATTTTTCCTAACTTTTACAAATCAGTTTTCCTTGACTATTCCTTTATGTGGCCTATGACAACCCTAATATACTGTATAAATACATGTTTATAGCTTACAAACTCGTATTCATACATTTACAAAAAAATAGCGTAATTCTAGTGATTGTGAAACAGACGCAAAAAGTGCTTGAAATTTATCCTTACAACTTTAATCCAATATTGAACATAGAAACAATATTCCTTGTTGATAATGTTGAACATGTATTATCATTCATAAATTCGATATTCATCGCAAAATTCTAAAAAATTAATTTCAATATTTATTCAAATTTCATGTATTTTAAGCACACTAGGTTGGAAACGCGCGTTTGGCTAGCCTCGAACAAGGCTTTTAATTAAAAGAATTTTCGCACGAGATATTAATTTGCAAATTTTATAATTCTAGAATTTAAATTAAATTCGATGCCCTGTTTGAGGCTAGCCAAACGCGCGGAAAAAGCTTAGTGTGGCCTGAGGCTTATACAGTAAAACCTGTCTACATTGAACACCTATGGGACCAGGCAAAAGTATTCACATTAGACAGGTGTTCATTGTATGGAGGCTTGCTATGAAAAAACAATATCCAATGAACTATGTTTATATGTACATGTATACAATTGAATACACATATATAACATTATACACACAATACTTTCAGTACATCTACAAAATCATTATTTTAGATTTTTTTAAATAAATCTGTAATAGACTGTTGTTTTTTGTTTCGATCATTGATGATCGCATTTTTCGATCTTTCTCTTGTGTGTTTATCATCAGTTGGTGCAGTTCTGGATGTTTTTGCAATATGTACAGCTGCATATATACGTCCAGGTACTCCAACACTTGAAATGTATTGACTGGTGATTCTTCTATGTGAGGGTCCTCAATGTCTCCATTGGAATCATCAGTTTCGACGATATTCTGGCTGACACACACACCCTGATTTACATCACATGCATGTGCATGTACAATTAAATCATTGTCAAAATGTTCATAATTATCAGTAAGCTCTTTTTCAAGAAATTCTGGTAAGATATAATAATCACAAACAATATCCTTATCAGGTGAAGACTGGTCAAGTGTATTATGTAGACAGGTTAGACCCATCCTGGGGACTAAAAAAAGTGTTCAATGTACAAAGTAAACAGGTGTTCATTGTATGGAGGTCTGTCCTAATGTTATTTCTATGGAAGCTGTCCGAAACCAGCCAAACGTGTTCAAGTTATGGAGGTATTCACTTTATAAAGGTGTTCAATCTGACAGGTTTCACTGTGCTAGATTTTCGATTGAAATGCACAAGATATACGGTGAAGAAAAAGGGCCAAATTTGCCTATTTGATCTTACGAATCTATCTATAATAATTGATTCCACAAAACTTTTCAGAGAGAAACCCCCTTATTTTCCATCGATATACCAGTTAATGATCATGACATGTATACAGAATGTGACAAATCACAGCAGTCATCTTGAAGACGATACAAGGTGACCATCTCTCATCCTGTAATTCGATACAGTTCGTCTTATTTGCAACAGCCCCTTTGCCGGAGTAATACGGCCAGGCATATTAAAACTCCTGGATATTCCAACTCCACAGAGAGAAATTACGTTCAGAAATTTTAAGAAGAAAATAGATTAAAACCCATTATGGCAGCCAGGATGTAATTCTATTAGAATTTTATGGTCTCTCTAAACGTGCATGTACAATATACGGTGAAATATATATCTGTTGGTCACTTTTCCATTCTGATAATAAACTTGGATGCTGTATGTACGTCGGCGCATATATATACTTTTTTATGGCCGCTACTTCCCAGATATATTTCCCAAGGGCTTGGAAAAACTACATATGAAATCTAAAATCTTTTTTTTTTCATCCTATGGGCATAATGCATAGCCATCCGTACATACATATAGATTTGGGAATGGATAAAAATATTAAAAGTAATGTCCATTTATTCTCTGCCTATTGAATGACGAGATATCGTATAGACTCGAGTGCGGATAGGCCTAAGTATTGAAATTGGCTGCAGGACATGAATGGCAATGTCAGTGACCAGTTGTAATTCAAATAAGGACTTTTTTCTATCCACCGGAAGTTAATAAAGCGACAATGCTGCAAGCTATATGGAATTCGCTAAGAGCACATGGTGTGGTGCTTTTCACGTTACATTCATATTCTGTACAAAAAAACACATTCAAATTGATATCGAATGTGCATACATATAGGTTTTATGACCTTTGTTAAGGCGAATGTAAACACTACTTGGCTTATACATGTGCAGCAATCTGCAGCAATGATAAAAGTTTTACTGCTGAGAACCAGCTGGTCAAAAAAAGAAAATTTGTTCAAATTAAAAAATCATTTTCTATAGTTTCAGTCACGAGTTCTATCGAAATCTAGTCGAAATAAAAAAAATAAATTGTTTAAATTATTTTGCATTTGGCGCGCATGCACAGCCAGTTAGATTACATGTATATGCGTGACCTCGCCAAATGAGGTTAAAACATCTTTTTTGCATTATTAATAGAAATAAAAGTGAGGGTAATGTATCCTGCAGTGAATGTCACTAGCTGGTGACGTTTAATTAATGCACAATTATGATATGACAGCATATACACTGTAGTACATGTACATGATGTAAAAGAAGCACCATTTCGGTGCCCGATCATATAAGCTTCTAAATTTTCTGAATGAGTAAAAAATTTGACAAATCGCGCGTCTACACTGCTCAAACTTTCGCTCAGACTTTTGCGAAATGATTCTAAAATCTTTGCGGAGAAAAAACTTTGGTGAAGTAGAAAATTGTATCAGGAAAGCGAAATTTGACCATCCTGCTTATACACAAAGCTCCAGGTCATCAGTCCTCTTCGAGTTTGTCAAACCACGTACATTCACTTCATGCAAATCGTCGAATTTGCAGTCCACACGTAATATTTTTGGATGCAGGCGTTATCCCACCACCTCACACAAATTTCTCATGCCAATTAACTACAACAACCAGCTGATAAATATAATATACAAAGATATTTTATTGATCAACTAAATCCTTCCCTATATCCACACATATCACCATCATGTATCGGGATAGACAACATAGTGATATGTAGAGCGCTCTCAATGAACAATTACATAACTTGAATGTATCGCAAAAAAATCAACAATTCTACTTCAACAATACACATTTGAAACACATCAATATACACCCTCAAACACTACAACCCTATTTTTTATATAAATATCCCTTTTTTCTTAAAAAAATCATGAAAAGGGCTGTTTCAGCCAGACAACAAAACTGTATCCTCTGCCATAGCTCAGCACCAACATGGCCTCATTTAATTTGTAACTGCAATACTATAAAATCTACCCACACCTACAGTATATCAATCTCCCTAACGAAGTATTTGGAGAAGACATTCATTGCCCTTTTCAATGATATAAAAGAACCACATGCATGTACATGTACATGTACATGTACATGTACAGAGAAGCCTTAACATATTGCAAAACACAAAACTTAACAACTCTACCCAATGACCAAAACCACTGGTGTACCTGGGGGGGGAAATTTAGTTGGTCCGCACCTGGAGGTACATTTTTTGGGGCGGCATTTTTGGTTTTAGCTATATAAGCTTTTTGTTGAAATATTGCCTAATTGAAATATGGCATCAATGATAAAAAAAGTTCCCAATCTATAGTTTGCTCAATTACAATTATTTTACTATGTATGTTAATTTATAAAAATCACCATTTGAATTTGAATAATTTGATTGAATTAGACAGGGTGGCAAATTGGAGACCGCCCTTGGCAGCAAACGTTCTAGGTACGCCACTGACCAAAACCCTGTATAGATAAATCCATAATAGGAACTAAGTGCCCTAATGGTCATTTATTTTAAAAAAAATGTTTTGATAGTAGTAAATGTCATGCATGATTATGAAAGATTTGTTAAACAAATTATTTTGTGTGGACGAGACTTTAGTGACATTTGTGTTGTTAATGATTAAAATATATTTTTGAAAGATACAAATATGAAGTACATGTGTATAAATTAAACAATCCTTTACCCCTTTGGGATTTGAATCATTGAAGATTTCTTCCATGGACCATTTCTACAAGTTCGACATCGATGGTAAATTACCTTTAGCAGCAGAATTCAAGTGAATTTGACAGCTCACTTTTGAATGCAACTGGAAAGCGTATGACAGGTATACACATGTACAACGTACACTGTACATATCATACAGGTGTATACCTGTCATACGCTTTCCAGTTGCATTCATGCAGGTTTAATTCAATTTGGTGAGATATTTAACATGTAGCTCGAAAGTGCATCTCTCCGATCATGTCTACATATACATGTACAAGTGTATACTTACCAGTTCTGAAATTTGCTGTATGCTTTTGTGATGACTAACAACAGATTTATAATGTAGTCGTATACATGTACAGCATGTCAACAAAAAATAGATGCTCCTATGGCAAAAGTATAAAGGGAGTTGTACAAATAGGTTCGGCATTGCACATATTGCATAAAGTATACAAACCTTGATTTTGAGGTCTAGCAGGACTTTAACCTTTGATCCGAACCCTGCAATGCATTCCCGTCACCTTTGCCCTCAACTGTACGCAATCTTAAATTAAGGGCAGCCTAAGCGCATAAAAAGAATTTAGCCGGGGTTTAAGACCGAGCTGCATCATGTTGTTATTCAAATTGGGTTTGGACGGAAAATTCAAATGACTCATCAGGGCCTCATTTCACTAACGACTTTCAATGCCTAGTCTAAGCTAGCAGGAAACTAGAAACGCACCGAAATTAAACGAATTTGCATTCAAATAGGCCCAAAGTGAATCTGAGCTGCAACACTAAAAAGAAATATATGGCAATTACAAATGAAACGAGCACGCTGAAAATCGTCTCACTGCGAAAGGGCTGCATTTGGAAGTATGGCCGAATTAGATTTAATTAAAAGTTGGTTATATAGCCTTAGTTAGCATAGACAATTATAATATTGGCAGATATTTTGTTTTTGGGTATTTAAAACATTCAATGGAACAATTAAAGACAGTGCTTAAATGTGGCTAGTATAGGGCGGAGGTACATGTTAGTATACATTATAAACATTATAATTTTGTTTGAACGCGATTGTTCACAATGCTAAAACTACATGTAAGTTCATTGCATCTTAAACGATCCTCCCGCATATATTCTGTCTGCTTTCTTGTCCAGATAAATTTTAACTTAGTTTTCCCATTATCTCAAATTTAAGAATACTTACAAAAGGAAGTATTATTCAAGTTGGCAAAAGTATAGGTACAATAAACATTTAAAAAGTTTTGCGAATGCCCATGTAGATTTTAGGGCAGTTCTATACATGTACTGATGTACATGTACATGCAAGCTAAGAAAAAATGGTATTAATAAAGGTAGCTGTCACAAATGTGTAACACCTCTTTTGCATCATGAAGCAAGTGTTTCTGAGCACCTAAAATTTGGCATCAATAAAGATGCTCACGAACACTTTTTTAATACAGGATGTGCTATTCGTTTTAAAGTAGGGGAGACCAGGGTTGGTTATTACAGGGGTACATTGTTACAATTGCTTTAAAAATCTGCCAACAGATGGAAGCACTTAAGTCAATAATATGGGTTACTCATGATGTTGCAATTGTATAGTCTCCATGATGGCACAGTACAAGGGGTGAACCAGTATGCTCACCTCGTTTTGTTTATGGGTCCACCACGGCACCCCGCGATAGCGAGGGGATTGTACAAGAAATTTCGTACTTTATAATACATGTAATAAAATTTCTCCCAAAATTTCATGAATTTCTGATATACCATAATTGCATGTACTTTAAAAATGAAGTTTGCATACATTACATGTAATTATGAATCTTTTATCCAGTTTGAATATGGAACCTTCTACTTCCGCACACTTAAGGAAAATCTAACGAAACTTACTGTATAAATTTATCGCCAAGGGATAAATAAATAGTCAGTCAAGCAACATCAGCGAAAGATCACAAATACTCGTACGTGTACTTGTATATTATTACTTAAATAATTACTATTCATGCAAACGCCATAATTATACATGTAAGTCTTTGGGCGGAATAAATGCATATTGTCATGTTTGGTCATGTTTGTCATGCATGTTGTCATGTTTGGTTTTCAATACAGTATAAAGTTATTCACAAATTAAAATGACTATTAATACATGTATTGTGAATACATTCAACTTTAATATATACATGTATAGCCAAAAGGTTCTTGTAGATTATACAGGGTGTTTTTGAACTCCAGGTACAAACTCAAAACTGGTGTTAAGAGTCGATCAAGGTAATCATTTTTCACCAATGAACCTTTAGGGTCCAAAGGTCACTATTAAAAAGTTACAAGGCCAAATGTGTATCTGGTACATGGCACATTTAATGGGTTACTATAGTTGTGGCATCAAAATGGAAGCAATTTTAAGACAGATCGCTAACGTCAAACTTACAGAAAATGCAATGGCGAATTTGCGTAAAACACCTACATGTAGATTCTTAACAAATAAAGATTTGAAAATATAAATAGTTTTACGTTGCAGAGAAATTGACCTTCGATAGCTACTAATTGACAAATTAGTAATTTTGGATTGTTTTTAAGTTTACTTATTTTTAAAAAAAAATAACCTTAGATTAGAAAATTTACAAAATTCGCCAATTAGTAGCTATCGCCGGTTAATTTCTCTGCAAGGTAAAACTGTTTTTATTACTAAATCCTTATTTGTAAAAAATCTGGATTTTTTACGCAATTTCGCCATTGCATTTTCTGCAAGTTGGCCAGTTGAGATGACAAAAGGCGTTTTTAGTAAGTGGTGGTGATCCTGCTTAATGTATCAGCTACATTTAAATACATGTGTATATGCACGGCTTACTGAATAAAAAAATGAATACATGCACATGTACATGTATATAATTCTTGATAATGAAAGCCCATAGCTGAAAATTTGTTTCAAAACTTGGAAAACCATGATAAAAAAATTAGCAAACCAAATCTGATGCAAAAGGGTGGGTTCAAGGTCATAACAACTAGCTAGTCATATCGTCCTCTCAGGAATTTTTCGAAAATAAAATGAAATCAGGATACACTATAGCCGACCAAAATATCTTATGAAATGTCTAAAAAACAAACGTTCTAAAATAGTTCTTACCTAGCTGTAATTAACAACTTTCATGTTTATATCATCAACTCCTCGCTCCCGCTCTAGCAGCATGCAACTACACTGTACCAAACTAAACCACAGTATAATGTAACTAAACTTATAACGCGCCTAATCACCGCATGCTCGTTATCTTTTCACCTGGGGCAAAGTGGTCCGCATACATGCACATGTACTGTATTTAGCGGAGGGATACGTAGGCCAACAATTAAATGAATGTGCCTTATTCAATCAAAATGCTAATATTAAATAAAATAAATCTAATTATAATAACGGAAAATAGGTACGAACAAAATAATTTGCGAAGTACGAACTAATGTATTTTTTAGATAAAAGTCCCAGAACAATATAGGCCTATTGATCTACAATTCTACATATAATGTACATGTACATGCATGCATGTTCATCTGAATCATCTCCGTTGCATATGTACCTACAGTATATATAGACCTTTAAACACATATGCATGTACCTGTTATATGCATGTACCTGTTTATATACATGTACCTGTTACATGCATGAACCTGTATATAAACATAGATCGATGTTTATATAACATTCCAAAACTTCCCAGAACATTGATTATACTTACATGTATATGTACATGTACATACTGTTCTGTGAAGATTTGCATGGAATTTTCAAAATTCAAATAGCTCTGCAACTTGTTTCTTATTCAAAATATAGACGGTAGACGTATTCCCTGGTAAAAAAAACCAATCGATTTTCAATTGTTTTTATTATTATATGTCGACATTATGATCATAGAAAAATACTAGTGTTTTCTATTCGTTTGAACTATCATTCTATAGATCTCATGGTCAATAGATTGATAGAAACCAATAAGATTATTAGAAATTCTTTATTGCTCTCTAATTTAGATTTTTGACCCGGGTTTAAATTGTTTAGCATGAATCGATTGTTTTGTTGGAACAGTCAAATCAGAAAGATTAATTAATGCAGGAGTAATATATACATGTACGTCCATATGCCATACAGTTTCATGTACTTGTGATCATGTAAAGTCAAAAGTAACTTGGGGTTACCACAACAATTTGAAACTTAATTGCAATGCCCATAGCATTGAAGCGATGCATTAGCATAAAATCGCTTATGTATCCCATATCATAATGTATATAGAGTAGCGGTTCTCAAACATTTTTCGCAATGGCATGACATACAACCCTTGTCAGAATAAAAAAAAAAAAAAATTCGCCGCACCTAATTAAAACTTTTTGAATATATATTTAGAGTAAGAAGAAAGAACTTCAAATTTAATGCTCAGTTGTCTTTAAAAACCATGACATTTTAGGATAACGTTTCACACAATGTAGAACGAAATCCCAGCAAGCTTTGTAGCTCCAGTTTGAAAATAAATTAGCAAAAACCCAAAATAAAAATGAAAAAAGTGGAAAAAATGGAAAATATTGGTCTTCCGATTGCTTAATGCGATGAATGAAACTGTTGGATGTAGTTTTCATTATTTCCTGGTGTTGCCATGTAATAAAAACGGATAAATTAAATATTATTGCGCCACCCCTGTATTATGGCAACAGCATAAACAGGCTAATCCCATAGTACTCTCAGTGGCATCTAGTGGCACTTTTTCGAAACTGCATGTGTTGTTCGAATTACTCTGAATACATTCATCGTTTCGTTGTGGAACTCTTCGGAATTTAATGAGTAAAAGCGTCTAGTACAAGTAGATGTTACTCGAAGATAATTTGGAAAATATGTGATGGTGTTTACTTGTCCGTGAGGGTAGCACATGTATTGAACATGGCTTCGTTGTGCCAACGCTTCTGGCACCGCCACGGGTACATGGTCGGCGAAGTACTTGTGAGACTGGGCCTGTTTGCAGTTATTGCGTTAGTGCTTTTTATTTGCATTCAATCAATATTCTATCATTGTTGCTAAAAACCTGCGATAGTACGTTAAGCAGGCGATCATTTGGCATAGCATCAATGTTACTGCATTGTATTTGCAAATTTAATCTAACTATATATATAGCAATTAAACCTAAGCTTAACCTAGTTTTGCTAATCACCGGTTTAATTCAGGGTCATTATTCAACATTATCAACACAAATTAATTTAAAAAATGTTTCAATACATGCAATTTTTACAAATTTTTTTACAAATACAATTTTGTAATGGAGATCGAGTCCAAATAATCAGACAGAAGGATACATCTTCAATACCAATTGTGTTTTTGTACTGATAGAAGGGATCGACCATATGTTCTGCATGTAAATTTCTGCGAGGAGAAATTTACAGGTGGTGGCATTAATATTTTGTCTATGTATGGTAGGATAGGACTACGTTATAGCTGAGCATTGCCAATGTGGCAATGCTATCAATCCAAGACTTATTGTGGCGCTTTAGGACATTCTGAACTTAACGAGTTGTAAGAGGTTTTATGGACATTAAAGAACCCATGTCAGAACGGTCCCGGACATTTCGTCAAAGTCCTTTTCGTCAAGATCGACTGAGATACTAATCGGCTGAATGCGCCGTTTTTGTACTTTTTGAATATTTGTAATATTTGAAACCATTTTTTATGTTACAATGACAAAACCTATTACATATGACGTGTATTACAATAAGATTGACATTTATTTGCTAATTATTTAACCATTTAAACTCGGTCACTCTGTAGTGTACGTTTTCAATGGCAGAACTTTATCCACGCGTATCAGCCGATCAACCGAAAGTTTGACGAAAAGGATCTTGACGAAAAGGACTTTGACGAACTGTCCGGTCACCGTCAGAACAGCTTCTTGGGTCCATATACACCCGTAGCACACGTTCGATGCTCGTAGCTACTGTAGAATGAATTGATTTGAATTTACTGTGCAAACCCAACCAGCATATATCAAGCCAGCTATTTGTATATTTTGCAGGAGTACGGAGACTGCGGAACCGTTCCACCGCAAGCTCCAGCCAGAAGAATTATGGCTCTACAAGTTTCCGAGGACAGAAAGCTTTGTGCCTACGGAGGCCCTAGTGGTACCGTAATAATGCACAATTTTAAAATAACGGGGATTGTCCATGCATGTATCAAGCGATGCATGCCATAATTTAACAAGCTGGGATAATTTAAAGACATACCCTGGTCCCTATTTTATTCTAACTATGCATGCCATCTTACCTAAAGCCAATACATGTTCTTTTGCAACATTTTGAATATAAACCATGTATATTTACATTGATTTGACACATGTACTCTTATACCTACATGATTTAGACAATATGTATTATGGTACCAACAATCATACTCATGGTGACCAAATTTCTGTTAAAAGACAGGGCAGACACTGGCCATGGATGCTTGGGTCAGTATTAAACATATTGCACCATTACAATGCTAAGATTGAATTTTTGTTTTGCACCAGATTAACCTAACAATTCCCCGATTCCAGCATTCCTCCTGGCCCTGGGTGTAAATGGAGTCGTAACCAATGTCATGAAGCTATCAGTAGGAAGGTTAGTATCCACTTTGGGCCAGACAAATAATTCAATGCGATAGGGAACTACATATTATAATATGCAATAACTACTACAAATTTTACCTGTATCAGCTATTGTAGAGCATTCCATATCTTTTTTTCTAGACCTCGACCCGATTTCATGTATCGCTGTTTCCCAGATGGAAGGTTCAACATTGACTTGGACTGCACTGGTGATCCAATGGAAATCAGGGATGGACGAAAAAGTTTCCCTAGTGGACATTCTTCGTGTAAGTATGGAAACCTTCAAGGTCTAAAATCGAGGCCCAAAAATAAATGTGATTGACGCTATCATGCTTTTACCTTAGTTTCCTTTCTCTCGATGGGTTTCGCCACCCTCTACATGGCTGGAAAGCTGCAATGCTTTGCCTCCAAAGGTCGAGGGAAGAGTTGGAAATTGTGCTTGGTGATGGCTCCACTGGTTCTGGCTTTGGGAATCGCCATCAGCCGGACTTGCGACTACCATCATCATTGGCAAGGTTGGTGAACTTTTTAAGACGCCTTTCTCGCTTAAAATGAACTTGAAATTTAGAAAAATAATACCTATCGGGCAAATAGAAATTTATCATGAAAAAAAAATTGTATAGACGAAAATAAATAATGCAAATAATAATCATTTGTTAGAGCTTATTGGTATCTCATTATTAGTCTAGTAAACCGGTAATTCCATTATTTTTATAGATATCCTGGCAGGAGGTTTCATTGGCGTTTCGCTGTCATACCTTTGCTACAGGCAGTATTTTCCGAATCTCAGTTCCGAAGATTGTGCTCGCTCTTATATGCACAGCAGCTCTCTGCCTATTAAGGAGGATTTGTCTGCCGTAAAATTCGTTTAATTCCGACTAGTCAACTGATATCCATCGCACATTCCGATTTTCAGGGATTTGAAGATTTTAACTATACACTTTTAAATTATTTAGATTTTTTTTTATTTAAATATAAAATACATGTGATGAGCTTTTCATCTTTGGGGGAGGAATTCAGTTTACTATCATCCTTGGGGCAATACTCATAGACATTAATTCCTGGAACAACAGCTTGCAGGCATATGGCAGACGAACTTGGGAAATCTGAAATGAAATTTATTAATTAAATTTCAGGAAAAAGGATGACTATCCCCAAAGGGAATAGAATTTAACGGATTTGCACGGGTGGAGGAATTTTACTTAATTGTCTTAGAATTAGATAAGTTCGATGGTACAAATTTTAATTGAAACAAAAGAGAAATATTTATGCTTTGTTTGTCTTTTCAAACTGCTAAATTAAATATCTTGAAGAATATTGTCCTGATTTATTTCCATGTTATTGGTCTATCCCAGGGGTCGGCAACCTGCGGCTCTTTCCATGTCAAGTTGTAGCTCTTTCGATGTCAAGTTGTGTATATACCATAATACAAAAAGTGGCTCTTTAAAAACTGAGAAATTTTGTAAATTATCACTTTTGGCTCTTCCGTCTCAAAAGGTTGCCGACCCCTGGTCTATCCGATTCATTGATATTGAATCTGCTCGTTAACCTTGAAAACGAAGTCTGCTAAGAAATGTGGGCAGATATTTGACAAAGAATCTTCACCCTCTTAAATAGCAACTAAAACACTGCAATTATTCTCTAGATTGTAAGTTGTTTACTTACCTGGGTTTTGTTTCTGCACCCCTTGCACTCAAACGTGTTGTTGCGCAAGTTAGCAATGGCGATCAGGCCACACAGGTTGCACACGTGGACGCGGTAAGGGTCAGACACCTCGAAAAGTCTTTCTCTCAAGAACTGAGCTGCTCCATGGGAAATTTGACAATCTCGTTCCATTTCACCGAAACGTAGACCTCCATCTCTGTGAGAAAAAAAAATCGATGTAAATCAAACTTTAAAAAAAATCAACATAATCCTTATCCAATTTTTTTACTACCTGGCCCTTCCCTCCATGGGTTGTCGTACGAGAATCTGAACTGGACCACGAGCTCTGGAGTGAATCTTATCGTCCACCATGTGCTTAAGTCTCTGGTAATATGTCGGTCCCAGGAAGATCTGCGCATTCATCTTTCGGCCGGTGTGTCCGTTATATAGAATCTGAAATTTAGACGTTAAAGCTACATTGGCAAACTATTCAACATACCCACTTTGGTGCACAGATTATAATATCACATAGTGAATTTTTACCTCGTTGCCTCGGAGATGATATCCATACTCCTGTAAGAGATTAGAGATCTTCTGCACGTTTACGGTATCGTTGAATGGCGTTGCATCTCCAATTTCCCCTTTGTTTGCAGAAACCTTGCTCTGCAAACACTCGATCAAGTGACCAATGGTCATACGCGATGGAATAGCGTGTGGGTTGATGATGATATCTGGAGTGAGTCCTTCAGCCGTAAATGGCATGTCCTAGACGGAAATCAAGACCCAATCAGGAGCTTGTAAAATGAAAACGATTTGAAAGAAAAAGGAATTCTAGTCTTACCTCTTGCCGGTAAGTGATTCCGCAGGTTCCCTTCTGACCGTGCCGGCTGGCAAACTTGTCACCGATTTGTGGGATGCGCACTGATCGAATGCGGATTTTGCAGAACTTGTAGCCCTCTGCGTTAAGCGTCACCATGACCTAATACATAAAACACATTTTAACGAATAGGATTAAATACAAATCGCCAGTTTTTGGTACAATATTAAACAAATAGTTTAGCTAACAGATCGCTTTTGTAATTAAAGTTTTTTAATATCTCTAAAAACACGAATTTAACAAGGAAACGTTTAATAACGTTTTAAACAGCACAATATGACTGTTACGGTCCAAAGATGACCAGTTAAGCTTTCTAGTCTTTATATAAATCCAAATTTCATTACCTGATCGACTATACCAGTTTCACTGTGTCGAATGAATGTACTGATATCTCTCTTTGTGTACTTCTTAGTGGCGCCCTCCAACTAGATAAACAATGCAAAATTAGTATTTTCCCACAACATAGATCCCAGACCAAAACAAGATTATGTACCTCGTCGTCATTCTCAGCCAGGGTGATAGTCTTGCCTATAATGACATCGTCAGCAGACACTCTTATCCCTGGGGCAACGATTCCATCATCATCTAGTTTCTCGTAGATAGCATTTCTCATGCCTGCAATTCAACATTAGCGCGTTAAAACACGAAAACGTACCAGAAGCGACCGGTAAAAAAGTTCTTACCTTGGCAGGTGTCCCTCGTTGGTTTCTCAAACTGCTCCTCCTGATCCCCGATTCGCTTTGATTCGGCATCTTTGTAAGAGCGGTAATGGACGGATCTTTACATTGAAAAAAACAAGAAAATGGTAAGTGAATGTTACAACGCTATTAGGATGAAACCTCAAAAATATGCATTGCATGCGTTCTCACCTAAAAAATCCACGATCTACGGCAGATGCATTCAGAATGACAGAATCTTCTTGATTGTATCCCGTATACGAGGCAATGGCCACTATGGCATTAATTCCTGCGGTGCGAAATTAGTAATTTGAAATGCAAACAGTAATTTGCTACATCAAAATTCGCTACTGTTTCGAATAAAATTCTTAGCAATATTTTCAAGGCTAGCATTTAAAATGTTTGAAAATCCAAAACCAGGAATAGTAGGTAACATTAAAAAAAAAACTCACCAGCAGGCAACTCTCTGAAACGCAAATATTCCATGGAACGTGTGGTTGCCAACGGCTTCTGTGGATAATACAGGACGTGGGCTAGAGTGTCCATCCTCACGTGGAAATTGGTGATGTAAATCCCCATGGCCTGCTTCCCCATAGCACTTTGGTAAGTGTTACGAGGAGACTGTGATAAGTGTACAAAAATAAAAATCAGCACAAAGTCAACATAAGAAGTTCGAACAGCACGCAAACAAAAAAATCTCTTCACCTGATTGTGATCTGGAAAAGGAATAATTGATGCGCACACTCCCAAAATCATAGATGGGTGGATCTCACAATGGGTGTACGTAGAGCAATAGGCTACGCCCTTGTGCTTGAGATCGTCAGGAGTCATTGCAAGCATTACGGTTTCCTCCTCCATGGTGTCAATATACTCCACCACACCGCTGGCCACCAAATCATGCCAACTGTAATTGTTGTATTCCCTCTCCTTCAGTTGATCGATGTGACGTTTTTTCAGCAAAAGTTTTTGGTTTTCCACAATGAGCAAGGGACGACAGATTCGTCCGGCGTCAGTGTAGATGCGGATCTCGCGATCACGAATATCTCGGATCATTGATACCTGTGTGGGCGAGTAAAAAATCCGATGAATATGTGCGCCTGCCTTCGCTAAAAGATAACAATAACTAAATGTAATACCTCAGAAACGATGATGTCCATCTGTCGGCGTAGTTTCCGCAATGTGTTCATGAGCTGTTCAGGATCCCGATGAATTCCGACCCAGCATCCGTTGACGAATATCTTGGTTGCACTAATTAGAAATGTGATTTAAAATCAAGCTTTGAATAAACATAATTTGCATTTTAAATATAACATTTTTTCAAACCTTTTCCTGACATTTTTCAGTTTTACAACAATTGTTCACACTAAATTTAGCCCTTTCAGGCTAGGCTGACAATTTTTGTACTCGCATATCAGAGTACGCGTATTAATTTTTAACTAAACGGTTAAACTGTGCTGAATTAAAAAATTACAATGTGTTTTTGCATCAATTGCAGTAACTATCAAATAATAAATCATTGTGTGCAAGTCAACTTCAGGAGTCAAATTTATTGTTCAAGAAACATGAAAAACTTACTCAGCAATGGCGGATGGCGCAATTTCCTCCAAGTTTTCCATACTCCACTCTTCCAAGAACTCCAGAATTGGAGCTGGCTGAGAGCCGACAGAAATGTAAGCCATCAGAGCAAGATTCTTCACAAGTCCCACGGCACCTCCCTGATTTAAAATCATGACAAGACGTGATTAGTACCAGTTGTAATTTGATTAGAAAACAGTGAATAACTTGCATCATAAAGCTCAGCTTACTTCTGGCGTTTCAGCAGGACATATCATTCCCCATAGTGTGTTGTGAAGCTGCCGAGGCTTGGCCAACTTTCCTTCTCGTCCAATAGGAGAATTCAAGCGCCTCAAATGAGACAAAGTAGAGGCAAAGGTGAGCCTGTTTAACACCTTAAAAAATGCGATAATATTAATCAACAAAATCTATACATAGATATGATTGCTCATGGCACAGAATTGCATTTTTACCTGAGAAACACCAGCTCTGGCTTGATGGGCCTTTTTCTGATCTCCCCAATTCCCGGTGGCCAAGGAATATCGAAGCCCATCTGTGATAATGCGTGTCTTGATGGCCAGTTCCAAGCTGAAATCCTTACCACGGTCGATGAATTTTTGAGCATACATTCGCACCTCTTTTGTTAGATTTTTGAACAGCCTGTGTAGAAAAGCATAGGTAAGTTTCATTGAACAGTAAAGATTAGCATTCACGGCATTTTATTAGGTGTTCTTACCCTCTGAACAAAAAGGCCAGTAAAGGACCTGCAAGATCAAGGCGTTTGTTGCCGTAGTGATCTCGATCATCCAGCTCACGACGCCCGAGTGATGCTAACAGAAGCCGATGTACCATGTAACTGCAAAAGCAACCGTTTACTTAATACCAACCACTTAGAAGTATCAGTAATAAAAAAAATGACGAGACTTACCCTAAATAGTATGCTTTTTTAGTCTCGCAAAAATCACTGACGCCGACATGAGGAAGCATTTCCTTCTGCAAAATTTCCCTCGCATATTTAATTCGCTTCTCTTTGGTTACACCTGGACGAGCGCCACGAGCACCAATGAAGTTGAGCGCCACATTCTGCTCTTGAATGACAAAAGCTTCGTCCAAAGATGGTTTTACCTAAACAAATCGGCAATTGAACAATGAATGCATATCACAGACCGTGCTTTCACAACTGAATAGCACAAAGTGCACAAAGTGAAATGGTATTTTATAAAGTAATGGCGAACGTGAATTAAATAGAAAAATACTAGTGTTCTTACCATTTCCATCATTTCAGGATCGTCAAAATCATAAATAATGTGTTCCAAGATATCTCTGTCAGCGACAAAACCCAAAGCACGAAACACGATCATGATGGGAATTTCTTGTTTGATATATGGCAGCACCCCGATGATACGCTGGCCAATTGCGCTTTTCTTGACACCTTGACCACCTCTGGCGAGCATGTTTACCCAAAGCGTACTAGTGGGGCGGGAGGAGTGCTCCAGACATGACCGGATTTCAGACTTGTAAGCATATTTGGAGTCTTTCAAAGAAAACACATATACAGTGTTGGTTGCCATTTTTTCCTGGGCAATTAACACCTGTTGAAATACATTAAACAAACGCAGCATTAAAGACCCCTATATAATATTTGACACAATATAATTTCAGGACTAAAAACAACAAGATGAATAACCTTTTCTGATCCATTAATAATAAAGTAACCACCAGGATCCAACGGGCACTCATTTAATTCTGTTAAATCACGATCTGTCAGACCATTGAGCAAGCAGTAAGTCGACCGGAGCATGATAGGAATTTTCCCAATGAACATTTTCTGATGCTGCGTTTCTATTGGGTCCTCCCCATCCTTGATCACTGTTTTGGTGATATCAACGTACAGAGGGGCCGAATACGTTAAGTTCCTCAAGCGGGCTTCGTTGGGCATCATCGGACTTGGAGCACCATCCTTCTCCCAATGAGTGGGTTTTGAAAGGTAAATCTGCTCAAACTTGAGGAGATAGCGAGGCTGGAACAAAAAAATAACTGTCTCAAACAATTCCATGCCAAACACTTATTCAAAGCAGCTACAGCATCGTTTAGCTGGATTAAGTTACAGACGTATGGTCAACATACCGGGTTTTCCACTTCTCCGGAAGCATGCTGAGCTTCAGCTTGCAAATCAATTTGTGGGGAATCTTCAACGATCCTCTGCACGGACATTTGTATGAATTCATCAAAGGAGTCCAATTGCTGTCGTACAAGACCCTTGTCGTCAAAATATGCGCTGATGACGATCCAGGCAGCCTCCTGCCACAAATCTGGAGTGATTTCGTCAGTCTCGTCATCCTCTGGTGGCTCTGAAGGTGTAGAGAAATGTAAAATTCAAGGTTTGCACTTACGTGATAATATAAATTCCAAGAAGCACTATTTTCCACCATGAACCCATTTTGACACCACACGTTTTTTTTATACCAAACGTCGTGCATTATTAGGCCTACCTATTCAAACTACAGCGTAAAAGTGTGACGTTAAAACAAGTTAATTTACTCTACATTTTCTGATAGATCTTTGACAAGCATGCTAATAAACATCAGAATGCTAGTAAATACACAGGCCGCATGATATATGCGGGTGCAAGCAGATACAGTATTAAACATAGTACAGGTATTCGGTGTAGGTAACAAATGAAAATTAGCATTTTAAAGGTATTTGAATTACTTTTAATCATAAACTCACCTTCGTCAATGTCGTACATAGTTTCAAAATTATACAATATGAAATTTCTAGGACAATAATCTACCACGCACCAGCTACCGAACCATCAAAATGCGCGGAAGCGGAAGTAGTCTATTACGCTTGCGCCATTGTTTGTAATCCACGCCAATCCTGAATTCCCACTAGATTATAGTTAAAGCGCTTCAACTCAAGCCAGTGTCCCCTGAAGGCGCTAAAGGGGTACTCATAAACCCAAAACCATAGACTAAAACTATAGTATTACCATGATCTATAGATGTAGACTGGTCTTTCGACTCTCGCTAAAAATCGAGTTAGGGACACTTGCTCGCACTAGGT